>FAPP01001223.1:0-14249 GCA_001485965.1 Heliconius ismenius | reverse complement strand
GTGTTAAGACACTCCGTTCCGAAGGAGGATTCTCCGATTGTGGGCTTATTAGCTTGTTATTAAATTGAGATCGCCGTGGCAGTTTCCCAGTGTGTGACTGTAAACACAACGTTTGTATATTCAATTTCTAGTCAGAGATATGACTTATTTGTGATTTAGTAAATGACTTTTCATTTTCTCGCTGTGTTTTCAACACGACGCGGCGTTAAGTTCCACCATTCAACAACAAAATCATAAAGTGAGATACGGAGTGTCCCAACACTTCCTTCTACCTCCCCCACTATAAACATAAAGCGAAAAATAAATAAAAATAAACAAACATACATACACACATACCTGTTTTACCGCTATTACCATGTAAAGTGATTATAGCTAAATTAGTAGGGTCCAATGGCGATAATGCTGTTTCACTGCGATCGTCTAACAAAGGTCGAGCCTGTTTCAATTTCCAGGGTACCGGTTTCATTGTTATCGCTGTTTCTAATTTTTTCGCGTATAACACACTCTCTTGTATGTAGAGCTGGAAAAAAATACTACATATAAATCATAGTAATAGTTTTTTAATGAAAGCAAGAGATAATCGAGATGTATGTATGTATGTATGTAACAGTCATTAAGCTAAACTCAAAGAAGAAATTAAGTATTATAATTATAAATTTCACTATAAGTAAAATTTTTAAATTTAGTGTAGATTTTTTTATTGTTCAATAAAATTATCATATTTCACCCAATATCATATAACTCCTACAAACTTGAGTATTCTTTTATTGTATCAACTGTCAAAACTACGTCTAGTGCGAAAACTCAACACCATTTGTTTTTACCACAATAAAAGAAAAAAATTATAATTCCCTTAGAGTAAATTATTCAAGAAAAAACTAAAACATTATTATTTATATAAATTTAAAAACAAAACTCAAATCACCTGCGCATTATGAACACCCAAATACAAAGACGGCGATACCGTGTTAGCATCTGTTATACTTTGAGCAGCTTGCCAGAGCACGTCCATGTTTTCTAACATGCCGCCTTGGAGCCTCCACATACCTGCTACCGGCGAATCTAGCTATAAATTAATAATAATAATAATTAGTAAATTAATATAATACTGAAAGTGAAAATTTGTGAGGCTCCATGTTTATTCCTTTTTAGCGCAAAATCTACTGAATAGATTTAGATAAAATTTTACAGTAATATAACGAAACCGTGTATGGGACGCTTGTACTAAATATACGCGAATAATCCAGCTAAGTAAAATTTCATTAAAAATGTTTAAGTCTCAAAACAAAAAACAAATATCCTATTAATACTTTTTAGAAAACATATAAAAATGTGAACGTAGAAAAAAAGAGGCCCAAGTTCCTACGGTTTCCAAGAGGCGCGGGTTCAAATAACGCTACGTTCAAATTTTTATACGTTTTCTAAAAAGTATTTTTCTTTCCTAAACGTGGAATAACACTTTAAAATTGTTTAAGAAAATATCTTATTATTATACTAAATGTAAACTACCTTATGTTGCCACAACATCAAATGGGTATCGGGTCGTCTAACAATAACGTCGCCTTCAGGTAATGCCACGGCTATGGCCACCGCCTTGGGAGGGGCGGCTGCGCCCGCGCATTCTCTACGACTTAGTGCTAATTGGTGTTCCGCAACGCTGAAATTCCATCTGAATAAAAAAAAATACATAATAAATAGTTTTTTTTGTTTTCAGTATATTAGTGTAGATTTTTAGCAAGTGTGGAGTTTTTCTAAACATCAAGCCTGACGTTAAATGTTGATGCAGTTTTCTGATTCTGATGAAGTTTGGCTGACCAATTAATTAAAATAAAACAGTACATTATTAATTATTACTAATTATTAATTATTACAAGCACAGAAAATAGTGTATTAACACTAACATCTAGGAGTTCTAGAGAAATTTATTAGTAGAATCCTCATATTGTATTCAATATAACTCTAATTGATGGTATATGATTATAATAAAGTCTTATGATAATGTATGTTATAGTTTTTTTTTTCTCCTAAGAATTTGCTTAATAGATGTCATCTATTAGATGGTTTGGGTTTTTACTACGATGTGATATGTAGCCAAGTAAATTTAATTTGAAACACACAAAAATTAAAACATTACATTTTAGCTTTTAGTTGAATAAATTGAAAAAAAAAAATCATAACTAATCTTGAAACTTAATTGTTTTTAAATATATGTACAGTCTACCCAGGGATCTACCCAAATCGATTTTCTTTTATTTTATCCCTACCTTTTAAAGCTGTAATGTTTCATCACACTCACATTTTATGAAAATGTATCAGCATAACAAATTAAATATCGGAAGTAGCATAAATAATAACTGTGTTAAATATGGTTAGAGTCATGGTAAATATTTAAGTAGGTGCTTACTTTTTAATTTATCTAACAAATACCTATACGAATTCGACAGACAATGCGTGGCGTCGAATTCCGCCATTATACAGTACGGCGGTTTACGAGAAATTAAGTTTATTGAACTTTTGCGCTTTGCACTCCGGAAGAAAAAAAACAAAAATAAGAAAATTCCTACAATCTACGCACCCGTCTCTCTAGAAAGAAAGGCTAAATTCAGGGTACGAAGTGTAGGCTGACATTAGGCTTTGTATAGCTTAAGGTGAAAAAGAAAAGACAAAAAAAAAACTCACTTTTCAGTCCCAGATCTCGGCTCCAAAGCCCTCACGGTGTTAGAATGTCGTCTCAATACAATAATATCGAGGCCGGAACTGGCCGTTTGCTGTTCACTGTTACACCCACTCGAACTACATTCGTATATAATTTTGCCGGAATTAGCGTCCACTCCCACCCACAATGTTTCACGAGCGCCTGGCAGTAGAAGCAGTACAAGAAATGATAGATCAAATAATATTTTTTTAATAAGGCCTTAGAAACATTTGTGGATCAAGTTATGTTAAAATGTTAGTAATATCAGTCCTATAGAAAACTACCACCAAAAGGTGATTGTTGAAAAATAGCCGATAAATGTATGAAGCTTTGAACCCAAAACTGGTTTTCGGATAAAATCTTTATCTATGTCTTTCGGATAAAGAATTTATAATATACAGCTCTATTAACAAATTACAGTAAATGATATACCATAAGTAAATAAAGTAATTTCAGTAGAAAGAAAAAATAATATAAATAGAACAATTTGTTTTTTTTTTGTGTACACTAAAAACTCCATGAATTATATAAATTAAATTACATTTAATAATAAATAAATATATGTATATAATAAGTCACTATAAGCCAAGTGGCAGCTTAAAAGTCTGATAAGATATCAAATGCAAGTAATGTGAAGGTAAATTGAATCATTTTTTAAAATTATCATCAACTTATCTTGCATGCTTGGTTTTAATTAGTTAATTGTGATTTTACATATTATATACATCTTTGAAAATTAGCACGAATTATATTAGTATATTATTTTTTTATATGTTATTAAATATTTGTTAATTCTTAAAGATTAACAACACTTTTAAAGGTTTCAAAATAAAAAGTAAATTACATTCTCTTTTGCCAAATAGCAATTTAAAATATGTGTAAGTAATATTTTGTCAATAAAATATCTACTACATAAAAAATACAAAAGACAAGAATATTGAAGAATTTATTATAGATTAAGATGAAGTTGTAAAAGTATTAGATTACAGAACAGAGTGATTCAATTATTTGTCTGAAATAAAAACCGACTGAAATGCATAGATAAATATTATGAACTCACTCTAAAGATATTAAATAATACATTTACAATCAATATATTTAATTTTTGTTTAATATTTAGTTATATTTAAGGGATATATAAATAACAAATCAACCAACTTACCAGCAATAACTAAGTCATCGGAATATTTGAATGATGCAGAAAGCAATTGTTCAGCATCAAACGGCAAGGGTTCAATGGACTCCCCACTTAAGCTGTAAAGAGTGCCACGCAGGGATGGCACTAGTCGAGCCCATCTGCCATCTGCTGTTAGCTAGATTAAAAAAATATTGTCATATAAATATCTTATCTTTTTTAACTTTTAGGTTTTAATGAAAGATTAAAAAATCATATATTTTTTCATATTATTACATTTTCGTTTAAATATTGCCACTGACAGGCAGACAACTTGCACCAACAATATATTTTTCTATTTACCATATTTAATACTATTACAAATTTATGTATATGTTTAAAAAAACAAAAGGGCAAGAGATTTACAATATTTTTTATTAATCCCAGTTGTATTTTTCAAAATGTTTAAATATTAGCAATATTCAACATTATATGAATAGAAGTGCCAATTATTATAAAAAATAAATAATACAAAACCTTAATTGTCAAGTTGAAAGATTTCTTTTTAGCTTTATATTTTTTTGACATAGCTTGGTAGACAGGGAATAGGATTGGAAGGAAATTAATGATAGAACTATACTCCAGATTTTGATATCAGAGTATGAAAACAAAAATATATTAATTCTCCTAAGCAATATTCAACCTACAACTTGCTGTTCCCTTTGGGTTAAGAGCTAGATGGTCGAAATCAATGGTTGTTGGGGATGTATTTTAAAGTATTCTCCTCTATTCAAAATGTATATGTTTATCATACATGTTTGAAAATACTGTAATATAATTCAAGCTATGTAAAATTTATAAGAAAAACATTTAAATTAAAAACAAAATCTATTCTGTATGACTAACATAACCCTTATATTAAGTTAATACAGTGTAAGACTTTAAGTAGATTAAACATCATTGGAATATCAACCATAGAATGGCTAGGACAACAATGTAATTACATAAAGATTTTCAAGGAAAATACAAATTTTATAGAAATAATAAAATAAAATACTAACTATTTTACATAACAACATAATGTAAGATGCAGGGTTAACAAAATACAGGCCATTTTTTATAATTTAATTTATTGTTTGTTTCTCTTGAAAATATAATAAATAAAAAAATTAAATAATCTACACAAGAAGAAGCAACAGGTTGGTAGACCATTGAGTCGACTTCAACAACAGTCATTTTGTCACTCAAAGGCACAGGGATTTCCAATCAGGTTTTTTTTATGTTTTTGTATCAACATATTCATTAATATTTAGGGACCGTCATAAACATGGACCAGTTGGTGCTAACTATAACTTACCTCAACTTGATGTAAGTTAGACGATAATAATGGCTGTGTTTCCAAACTCCATGCCTTGATTCCATTTTCAGTGGAAAAAGCAGTAAGTTTTCCATCAAGAGTACTGACTATTATCAAACTGCAAAAATTAAATTTATATAGAAAACAAATTATAAGTTTGTTGTTTATACTTGATAATGTTATTAAATAGAAGAGTAAAAAATATTTTTTTCTTCGAGTTTTTATTTTTATTTAAGTACTTCGTAAAGAATGATAACTGGTCAAGGTCATCATTAATTTGATTAGTAGTTCAAACATTTAATAAATCGTGTTTATACCGATCTAAATATATCTAGAATAATCTAAGATTATTATAAGCGAATATAGTGATTTAAAAGATCAACTTTTTGTTTATTTACAAATAAAAACCACTTTTCTTTCACTTTCAACAACATGAACGGGTTATGATTCATAATATCACTAGGTATTTATTATCACTATTAGTTACAGTACATAAAGCGAATTATTTGCCTTAAAACTTACTCGTCAAATGATGGAATATTCTTAGCAGCGTGAGGATTACAGAACGGTAACTTCTGAACAGTATCATCGGCCTGAATATAAGAAACAAAACAAGTTGCAAGCACGAATACGGCTTTTATGGCAATTATCCGCCAATACCACTCCGACATATTATTATTGCAAAATTATATGTGGACATCTCAACTCTCTTCATTCAGATATTTGTTGTGCTTATTATTATTACGAAACTTTTATAATAGTTACGACTTAAAGCCTATATACATAACACACTATAGAAACACATAGAATACAGATGATCGCTGTCATTTGATAGTTGACACTTCCACGTAAACTGTCAACATACGTTTGGTAAAAAAATATTTAATAGGTTTCAACGAAACCATTTCGCTAATAATTCTAAAATGTTAATACAAAATTAAAATATGAAGGAGTAAAATATAACAACAATAATTCGATTATTTTATTTAATTTCATTATTCTATGAAATTTCAATTAAAAAATCCAAATGTATGCTACGATTTGAATTTCAGCGTTTGTAGTACGATTAGTTGTTTTATCGGCTTTACATTTTTTATAAAATATAAAATACGGAACCGTACTCACACGCAACAGCAGTGTTTTGACCCAATGCCCCTTCAACTCGGCGAAAAGTGAGCAGCGGAGTGTCTTAACACTCTCTCTCTCTCCCGGCTGCTCACATTGTTACAGCTTGAAACTAAAAAAATTATAGAATACCTACCGAACGTATTTTAAAAGAAGTAATCGTGCCGAAGTACGGCCCCGTTCATATTGTCCTAAGATAATGTTATTACTTATTTTTCTTTATAATCTGCGTCATAGTCTTACAGACACAGTCAAGCTTCGCGCGCTTTTTGACAACTCAAATTAAAATTACAAAACAGAGAAACATGTCCATGTCCATGCGTAAATGTGTTCTGTGAACATGTCTGTGACGTTTAGGTTCTAACGGACAATTTATTATTAAATAATAAATATTGTTAAATATTAAGTACTTAGCTATAGTTATAGTTCTACGTTCAAGTTTTACATCACAAACTAACCTTTTTAATAATGGTATGTGTGATTCATTCTTTTTCAAATAATTTAAATGTGTAGTAACGAAAAGTTAACCAAACACTTTTAATTTAGTACTGTTCAATTATCGTTTATAGATTTTTCGTATAGATTTTTAATGTATTATTATGTGCGCAGAGTTCCCCGATACCTGATACTCCTAATAGAGATGGAGCTCAGTCTCGTATGACATCACCGGCTCGTGAATATGAAATGTTTGAGGATGAAGGGGCCATTCTGGGTGACAATGCTGAAGAGGAAGAAGAAGATGGAGAAGAACTTTTTAATGATAACATGGAAGCGTAAGTCGTTATGACAAAGTTAGGTGGAAAAATAAAAAAAAAAAGTGCTAAAAATCATGAAAACAAAACCTATAGCAATCTTGTATAATTGTATATTTTTAAAAGAATAACACGAAGGAACTTTATAAATAACAACATAAAAAAAGAGAGTTTTTATATATTTTTACTTACTCGTATAGTAATATGCTTTATAATTCATTGTGAGGTACATACAACCAACTAGACACTAAATATTAATATAATTACATCCTTTGCGTGCTCCACGTTAGCTTCAAATAATATGCAATACAAGTAATATTATTTAAACATACAAAATTGATATAATTATTGTGTTCTTTGCATTAGCGATTACCGTCCAATGCCAGGACTGGACAGATATGATGCTGAGGACTTGGATGACGATGACTATGATGCAATGTCTATGGAAGACCGCCTGGCAGCTGAAAGAGAACTTCAAAGACGGGATAGAGATGAAGGGAGAATGCGAAGAGATGATAGAGATTTATTATATGGCAAGTTTTATCTATAACAATTTAATCAAATAATCAAAAATTCTTACAAATAATAAAGGAAAGTGTTGATACATGATGCAGAACAGTGCAAAGGTTTGATGTGGTCAAGCTCAAATTCATCATCAAGCTTATATTAAAGTATTGTAATATAAAAATATTGGATTTCTATAACATAACAAGTTATTTTGGAATATTCTGAAAGAATCTTCCTAATGCAATAATAGTGGATTTAAACCACATTTGCCTAGGAAAAGCACAGTGTTGAGACTTATAAATCTTCTGTACAAATAAATTGAAAAGCCATTTTTAAAAACTTTATATTATTGATTGATACAGATGAATCAGATGAAGAAAGTGGAGATGCACCCAGAGCTAAACGCCGCAGAGCTGCTGAAAAAGCAGCAGTAGGTACTGATGAACAAGTTGAAGAAGGTATAGAGAGTATTGAAAACTTGGAGGACACTAAGGGCTATTCTGCTAAAGAATGGGTGTCCATGTTGGGACCAAGAACAGAAATTGCTAATAGGTAAAAAATTATTTGTATTTACATGAGTGTTTTTATTTTTTTTTATTGTGGAGTTGTTATGTGCCACAGGCTTTTGCTATCCGTGCCTTTTTTGTACTTAATTGGTTATTAAAACTGTTGTTTTTTTTTTAAATGTGAAGTGGATGTTAATTATCTCTCTCAAGACATATGAGCTCAAATTGTTACATATGTTCTAAATATATGTTTCTTTTCTGGTACCAATCAACCATTAAAAATACTTCTAAAATACAAAAATATAAACAAAAACAACCATTACATTATACCTCCATATTATTTCAGATTCAAAAACTTCCTACGAACATACACTAACAATAAAAGCCAATTTGTCTACAAAGAACGCATACGACGAATGTGTGAACACAATCAAGCATCCTTCCATGTTGAATTCAACGTACTAGCAAAAAGAGAGCATGTCTTAGCCTATTTCCTTCCGGAAGCCCCATTCCAAATGTTACAAATATTTGACGAAGTAGCCAAAGAAATAGTTTTGCAAATATTCCCCAGTTATGAGCGTGTAACATCAGAAATACATGTAAGAATAGCGGATTTACCCATAATAGAAGAATTGAGAACATTCCGGAAGCTCCATTTGAACCAGTTAGTGAGGACAGTGGGTGTGATAACAGCAACAACAGGTGTCTTGCCCCAGTTATCGGTTGTTAAATATGATTGTAATAGATGCGGTTACATTTTGGGGCCATTCGTTCAGTCGCAGAATTCAGAAGTTAAGCCTGGTTCATGTCCAGAGTGTCAAAGTGCTGGGCCTTTTATGGTGAGAGACATCATTTATTAAAAAGTCTAGAATTATATTTCTATTATATTATTATATATTAATAAATTTCTTATTATTTATGGATATTATTAGAGTGAATCATTTGTAATGTAGACAAAAACTAAAATTATAGCTTATTTAAAAATAATTTAAGGGTAAGAATAAATTCTCCCCTTATCGCCCACATTCAATATAAAATGATGAAGAACGAATCAAAGATTATCTTGAGTGATGTTACTCAACACTGCACTTTGTCCTGTCAGAGCAAAAACATAAACTTTTTCACTTTCCCAAATGAGGATCGAATCCACAACCGCCGCATTTACATTCAGGTTTAGTTCACATATCTTGAACAAATTCCCACAAATAAACAAAAACCATATTAACTCTCACTTTTAAAGTGCAAGCTTATCTAAAATAAAATAAAATCAAAATCAAATTCCAGGTGAACATGGAACAAACAGTATACAGAAATTACCAGAAAGTGACAATACAAGAATCTCCAGGTCGTATACCTGCAGGTCGCATACCTAGGAGCAAGGATTGTATATTGTTGGCCGATCTCTGCGATAGATGCAAGCCCGGCGACGAAGTGGACTTGACTGGCATATATACCAATAATTATGATGGCTCTCTTAATACTGAACAGGTTAGTATGGTTTTTGAAAGTCAAATTTAAAATCACTACTCTGCAGTTTTTTTTCTTATAACTAATATTTTCCATTAAAATATAATCATTTCTTTATTTTTATATTCCAGGGTTTCCCAGTATTTGCAACTGTGATAATAGCAAACTATATAGTAGTAAAGGATTGTAAACACATTGTAGAATCTCTCACAGACGACGATGTTGAAAACATTGTAAAATTGTCTAAAGACCCCCAAATTGGGGAAAGAATTATTAAAAGTATGGCCCCTTCTATTTATGGACATGAATATATTAAACGAGGTTTAGCGCTTGCGTTGTTTGGTGGTGAACCCAAAAATCCAGGTAAACCATTTATTTTTTTAACTATATTCTTTAGACCCCTAGATAGATAACCCCTATCTACCCTAGATAGGGATCTAGGGTAGATAGGCAATTAGAAGAATGAGACTTTATTTAAGAATTTCTGTCTGAATTTGAGTCATTCTGTGCTGCTGTGGCAGTATTCAATGATTCACAGAACAGGGAATTATAAATTAATTTTCCTGAGTGGTGCTGACTATTGCTCTTAAAACAAGACACTGTGCCATTGGGCCCAAAATGGTCTTTTAAATTATTAAATACGTAACACTTTAGTTCAAAACTGATTGCAATTTGGAATATCAATGTAATGAAAAATAATTTATTTTTTAAAAGACTTAGTAGAAACTTAATAAATGTGAAATGTATTTATCATATTACTTGAAAATATGTTTTATTTTAGGTGAAAAGCACAAAGTGAGAGGAGACATTAATGTCCTTATATGTGGTGATCCTGGTACAGCAAAATCACAATTTTTGAAGTATACAGAAAAGGTAAATATAATGTATTTTTTTACTTCATATTTTACACAAGAATCGACCATACAATAATCTATGTACAATAATTTATTATTATATCTATTTATTGTAAAATAAAAAGTAAAACTTATTTTTTTTTATGCTGCCTTGTCGTAATGGATATAGAACAAGTGGTGAGATAATATTTTTAATTTCTATATATTGTGTAGGATATATGGAAAATAGAGATTAAAGAATCATTTTTTTTTTCTTCTTCAACGCTGTACTCCAGAGAACTCTATGTTGAGGCACTCCATTCCCCACTTTCGCCTTTTCCTCCACTTCCGCTAGTGGCGGAAACTCAACGCTCTACCTTGTAGAGCAAGAAAGTGAAAGTTTCAAATAATTCATTTACCCGAGTGTGAGTTGAACCCACAACCAATGCGTTTTCAGTCCTGCTGAGAACAGCGTTAATCATTTTTAATTGTACAAATAACTAAAAAAAATTAAATATACTTATTTATAATTTAGATAGCCCCGCGTGCAATATTCACGACAGGGCAAGGAGCGAGTGCTGTCGGTCTCACTGCTTATGTGAGAAAAAACCCTACCACAAGGTAAATATAATACTAAAAATTCTGTTTTTCTTATTACTTTCTGTTATAATTATAAATTTGAATAATATATTATAATTTTAGTTAAATTATAGTATTTCTTTATCAGTAAATAAAGATTCAGTATTGTAAAAATATATTTTAATTTATTAGCTTAAAAACCGCACCAAAACGCGTTCCCGTCGCTTGTGACTTAAGTCTGAGGAGTCAATTCAATATGTCAATTGGTTTGTTTACTTCAAAGGCGTGACTTAAATATCTCTGATTGACGTTCAACATATAATGGCGGGTTGCCGTATTTTGTTGAAATTTAAAAGTGAGAAAAAATTCTAAAATCAAATCTGTTCTAATTCTAACTTCAGGTTCGTCGAACATACTGTATCCAATCTCATATTTAAATAAATAAATATTAGCGAAATAATGAAAATATAAATTATATATATACTACATGAATTATAAATAATAATAATGAGTTTTAACACTTTTTTTCACAGAGATTGGACTTTAGAAGCTGGTGCTCTAGTATTGGCAGACCGCGGCGTCTGTCTTATAGATGAGTTCGACAAAATGAACGATCAAGACAGAACGTCGATCCACGAAGCTATGGAACAACAGTCGATATCTATATCTAAAGCTGGCATTGTCACTTCTCTGCATGCTAGGTGATTTGAAATTTAATAACTTTAATCATTTGAATTGATGAATTGAAGATTGAGGCTATCGTGGCGCAGTGGCACAAGCGTGTGACTAAACGCGACGGCTGTGGGTTCGATTCCCACTCCGAGGCATGAAATATTTAATATTATTATTTCCTCACTCGGTAACAAGATAACGGCTTGGAGTTCCTCCACTCAACACGAAATGTTTCAAATTCAGTGGTGCAAGAAGCACGGAGTGTCGTAACATTAGATTATTCCATTTTTACATAAACCTTATATTTTAACATGTACATAGAGACTATCGAATGATATCTTTAAATAATATTTATATTATATTTCCAGATGTTCAATAATAGCCGCAGCCAATCCTATAGGTGGTAGATATGACGCCTCACTAACGTTCTCGGAGAATGTAAATCTGTCGGAACCTATTTTATCTCGTTTCGACGTATTATGTGTGGTTCGTGACGAGGCTGACCCCATGCTAGACGCGCATTTGGCCAAGTGAGTGTTTTTTTCTTTACAATTTTTTAAATATATTTAAATTAGTTTTTAGAAAAATCCATATTTATCATATAAATTATTACTATTTTAATTTCTTTGCTCTGGTACCAAGACGAAACGCGGTGTTGAGTTCTGTAACTTCACACGCGATGTTTCTAAAAATTGGGTTGTATGCAACACCCAATTTCGAAAAGTCCAATTAAAAACGGCAAAAGGAGTACAAGCAACTGTAAATATGACAGGCGAGAATCGATCCCATAGTCGAGGCAACCGCATCTTTTTTTACGTTAAGTACCGCCACTGATCCCGCAGTGCCTTCAGAATTAGAAGGAAAGTGGGAAGTGAGAGTCTTAACACTAAACTCTCTCTACCTACCCTGCTCCATGTGGAGCATGAAGCTGAATAAAAACATGTATTTTGATGAAAAAGTGTCGGGACTTCATTTGAATTCTCTATAATAGAGGTTCTCTGCTTATCAGGTCCCTTCACCAGGTTTTATTGTATTACTTTTTAACAGGTTCGTAGTGAGCTCCCATATTCGTCATCACCCAACGCAACGCGGCACGGCTTTAGAAGATTCCACTCCAGACAGCGACTTCATTTTGCCACAAGATATCCTCAAGAAATATATTGTGTATGCCAGAGAAAATGTTCATCCTAAATTACAGGTATACAATAAGAGAAGAGTATTATAAACTTAAGTATTTTTGTTCAGCTTTACCCTGTTTCTATACATAGTAAGATAGGCAGAGGAAACATGGGACTCTATTGTCAAAACACTGTTTGTATAAAGGCGCTTCCGTTCTCCTTCCGACGGATACTCGCGAGACAATGCGTGTTGAGTGATGAAAGTCAAAGCCGCCGCTTAGCCTTGTTATCAGAGAGGAAAAATTAAAATATTTAATAAGAGCCGCAGCGGCCTAAGCGACGTGACGGTTGTTCGATTGATTCCAGTTCTGATTTCTGTTATATTTAATAATCATTATTATTTTGCTTACATGTAATATTTAAGTTTATTCTGTTTTCTAAATTAGATTAAATGTTTCTTTCCTTGTTTCATTTAATACTAAAGGAGGACTCTAAAAAACCTTTTTTGTTTTAGAATATGGATCAAGATAAAGTAGCAAAAATGTACAGTCAGCTACGTCAGGAATCTCTTGCCACCGGCAGCTTACCCATCACTGTTAGACACATAGAATCTGGTAAGCTATACTAATTCATTTAACGGGCTATTATTTTTTTTGTTTCATGCTTATAATCTGTATGTAGCTAGGAACACAGAAAAAAAATTAAATACTTCATTTCCTCGATTGTGAATAAAACCCACAACCTTGACACGTTTACACGCACGCGTTTATTCTTTCCATTTAGAGATTTAATTATAATGTTTATGTATGTTTAACTATTGATACGCTGTCCCAGGCCAATTAGACGCGATGGCCCATAGCAAAAGTGTGTGACCGTAAACGCGACGATCGTTAGCTCGATATCCACTCAGAAGTATTATTTTTTCTTTTCATTTGTAAACATTGACGCTGAAAAAATAAACTTACTATCTATCTAATCTAGAAATATCTCTTCAAAAGTAATTTCCCAGGTAGGGTAATAGGTTTCCTGATATGTGCAGGATACAGGCGTAAAAATAAAAAAAAAAAATTAACACAATTAACTATAAGAAATAACTGTTTTTTCTAGTTATTCGTATGAGCGAAGCCCACGCCCGCATCCATCTACGCCCCCAAGTCAACGAAGACGACGTCAATCTGGCTATAAGAACTATGTTGGAAAGTTTCGTGGAAACACAGAAATATAGTGTAATGCGGGCTATGAGACAAGTGAGTAGTCACTTATTTATTTTTTTTAACTAGATTTTGACCATATCGTCGGGGATAGTGCAAATCCGCGTAACTAGCATTGGATAATTTCGCGTAACTGACATTTGTAGCTAAATCTCAATTTCACGGCCATTCGCGGTAAGATCCCGATTGGCAGCCTCCTGTTTGATGGGATTTTTTTTTCGACCAATATAAAGCTAGATTTCGCCTAAAAACAATACTGCGTATCTATAATCGACAATTAACAGTACCGCGTATGTCTTCAAGTGTCATTAGA
>FAPP01001216.1:0-179962 GCA_001485965.1 Heliconius ismenius | reverse complement strand
AGCAGTACAGAACCAAGTACGAGTGAAAGCAGTACAGAACCAAGTACGAGTGAAAGCAGTACAGAACCAAGTACAAGTGAAAGCAATCAGATACAAGTACCACAACCAATACCACAACAAGTAGTGCTAGTAGTGTTTCATCAACAAACGAGTCTGACGAGCCTGTTATCAGTGGAGAAGGAACAGTTGAAAGCGATGGATCAGGTACGATGCAAATGAACGATAGACGTGAAAATAAAGTAGCGCTAGCTGTTGAATCAAATACCAATAATGATGATCCTTCGACTAAGAATGTACAATCACAAAATCAACAGCTTTTCCCTCAAACAAATGGGGAAAGAAATAATTTGTGGATCATGGTAGGTGCAGTGCTTATCTATGTAGTGACACTTCTTTTCTATAGAAGAAAACAGGTGTAAAAGAAAAAACGAAGCTGTGACATCGATTGTCTGATCCCTTTAAACCTGAATAAACGGTGTTCCAGAAGTAACTCCTTTAAAAATAAGCCAGAAAACTCCAAAAATTTGAAAGACAATTTTCGGAGTTTTCTGGCTTATTTCTCGGAGCTGGACATTTCTGTCACAACCTTATTTTTAGTTGACATCAAAGCGATAAGAAAGAGGTGTTTCTTTGTCTTTGTTTTTTCGATAGAGCCAGTAATCAAGGACAGCAGCGATACAGATACAGATAGGCGCATTTTCTTCACAAGGGATATCAAGGACATAATAATCACCGGTAAAGAGGGTTGCTTTGTCCATTTCCATGATTGGTTCATTGAAATGCTGGATCTGATAACGATGATTATAGATATCTCCTTGAACAGTCCAATGTAATCGGCGAATATAATAAAAATCTCCTGGCCAATTGAAAATCTTTTGCATCGTACCGACTTTTTCGAAATCTTTATAAAGTTCAAAGCGTGTCCCAAATGTCAGACTGATTTGTTTGATATGAGCGACTAGATCTCCATTCATGGCATAAAGAGATAAAGCATCTCCTTTCGTTCCCCAGCGGCCGACCATCAAAAAAAGTGATTTGCCTTTTTCGTCTTTGACGATTGTCCGAGTCGCACGACTCAGCTGTTTTTCCTGAATGAAAAATTCTGACATATTTGTTCCCCTCTTTCTTCAAACAACTATAGATTTTCGTTGATTGCGCGTAAGATGGCTTTGCCAACACCCGATTCAAGGTTCGTGTCTGTTAAGTATTTAGCGTAATCTTTGACTTCGATCTCTGCATTTCCCATAGCGAAACTAACGCCGGCGGTTTGCAACATGCTGACATCATTGAAATTATCACCGATCGTCATGACTTCATCTAAAGTGATCCCTCGTTCATGAGCGACATGAGCAACTGCGATTCCTTTTTGAGCATTTTTATGGTTGACTTCAAGATTATTTTGACCAGAAGAGGTCACTGCCAGTTCGCCTAAATTACTGATTTCTTTCCCTACAGGGCCTAAAATACGTGGACCTTCAGTATGGAAACAGATGATTTTTAGGACTTCAAGTTTATCATCAAGTAGTAATTCGCGAATGCTGTCAACATAAGTGATGTGTAAGAGTTCAAGATTAGCTGAAGCCATGGCGATCGCCATTTTGTAAGTCAAATGGGGCATATGGGTCGCAATGGAAGAAGCAAAGCTTTCGATTCTTTTTGGTTGGCTTTCCGAATACAATCCTTGGTTTGTCGCTACCTCGTAATAAATACCATTTGCATCTAAAATATCCATAACTGTCATGGCTTGGGGACTTGGAATTGGTACTGTAAAAAGCGACTTACCGGATCTGTCAAAAACTTGCGCGCCATTCAAAGTGATCATCGCACAATCGATTCCTGCTTCATCTAAGGCTGCTCGTGCTTCTTGTGCGTTACGTCCAGTAGCGACCATAAATTCAATACCCAGCTCATTTGCCATGCGGATTGCTTCAGTATTTTCTGTTGAGATACTCATATGTGCATCGAGTAAAGTGCCGTCCATATCAGAGGCAATTAATTTGATCATGTGATTACCGTTCCTTTCCTTTTCTCCCTCCTAGTTTAACATACTAATGCGAGATAAGATGGAAGATTTTGACTTGTTAACAAATAATTTGTGAGTTATTCTGGAAAATAGGAGGTGGGAAATTTGAAGAAAATCATCCACAATAGTTGGCAAGAAGTATTAGCTGATGAATTTGAAAAAGATTACTATCAGCAGTTGAGAATATTTTTAAAAAATGAGTACGCAACTCAAAAAATCCATCCGGATATGTATCATGTTTATGAAGCGTTAGAGCTGACTCCCTATGAAGAAGTCAAAGTCGTGATTCTAGGACAAGACCCTTATCATGGAGTAAATCAAGCGCATGGTCTTTCTTTTTCCGTACAACCAGGAGTAAAAACACCACCGTCTCTGGTCAATATCTACAAGGAATTGAAGAATGACTTAGGGATCGAACCAGTTTCTCATGGGAATTTAGTGACTTGGGCCAAACAAGGTGTGCTGCTGTTGAATACTGTACTAACTGTCAGAGAAGGGCAAGCTTATTCTCATCGCGGAAAAGGCTGGGAACAATTGACGGATGCGATCATTGAAAAGCTGAATGAACGAGACAAACCGATCGTATTTATTCTTTGGGGTAAACCTGCACAAGAAAAAATGAAAATGATCGATAAAAGTCGACACATTATAATAACAGCCCCACATCCAAGCCCATTATCGGCGCATCGTGGCTTTTTTGGTTCAAAACCATTTTCAAAAACGAATGATGCGTTGCTTGCTCTGGGTGAAACACCGATTGATTGGCAACTGCCTAAAACAGTGTAATGATACAGCGCTTTCCTGTTATAGTGCAGTTTTTCCGGATTATGTGAAAAACTTAATTATTATCCATTATTTGACTGATACAGAAATTTAAAACTGTTCTTTTTTTTAATAATAGTGTATCATGGTAGTTAATAAAAATAACTGGGGGTCATCTTGTGGAATTGTTTGATAGTTTAAGATTTAAAATTGTACGTCGCGGCATCAAAATCGTGTTTCCAGAAGCAACGGATGCAAGAATTTTAGGAGCAGCAGCACGTTTAAAAGCAGAAGAATTAGTTGAACCGATTTTGATCGGCAGCAAAGAAGAAATTGAAGCAGCAGCAAATGCACGTGGTATCCAAACATCTAACTTCACGATCATCAATCCAAATGATTATGAAAAATGGGATGAAATGGTCGAAGCTTTTGTTGAACGCCGTAATGGAAAAGCAACAAAAGAACAAGCAGAAAAAATCTTAAAAGATGTCAATTACTTTGGAACAATGCTTACATATATGGGCATTGCTGATGGTATGGTTTCTGGAGCGATCCATTCAACCGGAGATACAGTACGTCCAGCACTACAAATCATCAAAACAAAACCAGGTGTAAGTCGTACAAGTGGTGCTATGATCATGGTTCGCGGTAGAGATCAAGAAAAATATGTCTTTTCTGACTGTGCGATCAACGTGAATCCAAACGCACAAGAATTAGCTGAAATTGCTGTGGAATCAGCAAAAACAGCTGAACTATTCGATATCGATCCAAAAATCGCATTGATGAGCTTTTCAACAAAAGGTTCTGCAGCAGCTCCTGAAGTAGATAAAGTGGTTGAAGCAACAAGAATCGCGAAAGAATTAGCGCCTCAATATACGATCGATGGCGAATTACAATTTGATGCTTCTTACGTTCCAGCAGTCGCACAATTAAAAGCCCCTGATTCTAAAGTGGCAGGTCAAGCAACAGTCTTTGTCTTCCCTGAATTACAATCAGGAAACATTGGCTACAAGATCGCTCAACGTTTTGGTAACTTTGAAGCAATCGGACCAATCTTACAAGGATTGAACAAACCAGTAAGTGACCTTTCTCGTGGTGCTAATGAAGAAGATGTCTACAAATTAGCAATCATTACAGGTGCACAAACATTATTAGATTAATCGAACAGTAGATCTAAAAAGAAAAGGGCTAGGGAGCTGAGGATTCCTGACTCTTTTCTTTTTTTTTGTTGGATTACACGTTATACTGACAAAAAAGAATGAGGAGAAATGATGATGATTGAATTAACAAGTGTGGCGATGACAGACCAATTAGCAGAAATCATTGGAAAAGTCGCTCATCCGGGAGATAATCTAGTGTTAACTGGCGATCTAGGTGCTGGTAAAACGACTTTGACAAAAGGAATTGCAAAAGGATTAGGCATCGTTCAAATGATCAAGAGTCCGACCTATACGATCATTCGGGAATATACACAAGGAAAAATGCCTTTGTACCATATGGATATCTATCGTGTTGCTGCTAGCGGTGCTGATTTGGGATTAGATGAATATTTTGAAGGTGATGGACTTTCAGTCATTGAGTGGGGAAATCTATTAGAAGATGCTTTACCTGAAGATTATTTGGAACTGATTATTGAGAAAAGTGATACAGAATTAGAAAAAAGATATGTGAAATTCCAATCATACGGACCGAATAGTCAAGAGTTTGAAAAACGTATCTATGAAGTATGGGCGAATTCTCATGGCTAATGATGTTGAACTGACGTTAAAAGAAGCGGAGAAATCAGATGCTGAAGGATTGTTAGTGATGCTACGCCAAGCGAGACAAGAAACGGATTATTTTGTTGTTGAGGAGCGTTCACTCAATAAAAGTAAAGAGGTACTTGCAACTGAATTGTCTCGAATAAAAGAAAGTGCAGAACATTTATTATTTTTAGCCTGTGTCAAAAAACAGGTGGTAGGTGTTGTTTCTGTTGCTCCCAAACCTGACTTGCCCCGTCATGGCGAAATAGGGATCAGTATCTTGAAAGAATATTGGGGAATGGGGTTAGGTACGATTCTTTTAGAGGAGGCAATCATTTGGGCTACAGAAAATGCGCGATTTAGTACGTTGGTTCTTGACGTATTGGCGGGCAATCAACGAGCCATAAATCTTTATCAAAAAATGGGGTTTCAAGAGGAAACCCAAAGTGTTGACTCTTCGAGAAGACAAGGTCAATCATTGGCGATAATCAAGATGAAACGAACGATCGAGCATAAAATAAACTGATTTCAAAAACAAAGAACCTGAAAAGTAGTTGTCCACTTTTCAGGTTCTTTATTTATCATCATCTTTGATTCTTTCGTACGAGGGAATCAACCAATAGAAATGCAAGAATTAGCTTATTTTAGCTAGTTGAACTATTTCACTGTGACTAATTTTTTCAATGGGTCTGTCCCAAAATATTTTTCCTGATATAACAAGATTTCCGCACATGCTCGACTATCTTCTAACGCATCATGGTGATTTTTCAACGTGATATCCAAATTTTCACAAACTGTATTCAAGCGATGATTTGGCATTTCTGGAAACAAGCGGCGACTTGTTTTGACGGTACACAATGAGAGATAGTTCGGTTGAGGCAACTGATAATAATCTAAACAACCAGCTAATACTTTTGTATCAAATGCGGCGTTATGCGCAACGACTAATCGGTTTTTTTGGAAATACTTTTCGATTTTCTGCCAAACATCTGGAAATTTAGGTGCCTGTTGGACATCTTCGGGTCGGATACCATGGATCTGGATGTTCCGCCAGAAAAATGGCGTTTCCGGTTGGATCAAGGTATAAAATTCATCGACAATCTGACTGTTCTCCACTTTGACAAGGGCTAAGGAACACGCACTATGAGATTGGTGGTTCGCAGTTTCAAAGTCCATCGCGATAAAATTCATTTTCAAATAAGCCTCCTTTAAAAAATAAACCATAACATATATTTGTATGAAAAGAAATAGCTTTTTCAGACTATGTATCAAGTAAATATGGTGCCAGTGAAGGATCAAGGGAAGAAAATCGGGACAACCCAATTTCTTCCGTTGCTATCCTAACTATTCGATAATTAATTCGACAGGGCAGTGGTCACTACCTAGAATCGATGTATGGATTTTTGCATCAACCAAACGAGGTGTCAAATCTTCACTCGTCAAGAAATAATCGATACGCCAACCTGCATTGTTTTTTCGAGCATTGAAACGATAACTCCACCAAGAATAGACACCTTCTAACTCTGGATAGAAGTAACGGAAAGTATCTACAAAACCATTATCAAGTAAATGAGACAATGCGTTTCGTTCTTCGTTAGAGAAACCGGCACTTTTTTGATTCGTTTTCCAATTTTTCAAATCGATGTTCTCATGGGCAACATTTAGATCCCCACAAACAATTACCGGTTTTTGTTTTTTCAACTCTTCTAAATAATCATAAAAAGCAGATTCCCATTCTAAACGGTAATCGAGACGTTTCAATTCATTTTGTGAATTTGGTGTATAGCAAGTGACTAAGTAAAATTCAGGATATTCTAACGTGATCAATCGGCCTTCTTGATCATGGACATCAATGCCCATTCCATAAGAAACGTTCAATGCAGGTTCTTTGGCGAAGATCGCTGTACCTGAATAGCCTTTTTTGACTGCATAATTCCAATATTGATGGTAACCTGGTAAATCCAAGTCGATTTGACCTTCTTGTAGCTTTGTTTCTTGAAGACAGAAGAAATCTGCATCAAATTCCTTAAATGTTTCTAGAAAATTTTTGTTGACGATTGCTCTTAAACCATTGACATTCCACGAAATCAGTTTCAAAAAAACACGCTCCTTTTTCTATCAAGTCTGTGCGATTATATTGTACCTCATTTTTATTAAAAATAGTGTAAGATAAGAGTAATAACAGATAGCAGGAGGGAAACCATGAAAATTGGCGTAGTAGGAGTAGGTAACATTGCCGAAAAAGCATATTTACCCACATATGCAGGGAAACAAGGAATGGTTGATTTTTATTTTGCGACACGTAATCAGGTAACGAAAGATCGTCTGAAGAAAACCTATGGATTTGCTCATTTGTATGAGTCTTTGGATGACTTAAATGAAGAGGAGATCGAAGCATGTATGATCCATGCGGCAACAAGCGTTCATTTTCAATTAGCTAAAAAATGTTTGGAACATAATATCCATGTTTATATCGACAAGCCTTTAAGTGTCGACCTAAAAGAAATCCAAGAGTTACAAGAATTGGCAGAACAACATCAAGTGATTTTAATGGTGGGCTTCAACCGACGATTCGCCCCAATGGTCGAAGAATTAAAAGCGATTCCAGAAAAACGGTTGATCCAGTTACAAAAAAATCGCATTGCGGCAAAAGAAACAACTGCTTTTGTCATTTACGATCTGTTCTTGCATCTGGTGGACACGGCTGTTTATTTATTAGACGAACCAGTGATCAAAACAACTTCTCATATCCGAGAAAAGGAAGGATCTATGGAAGTAGCGATGTTGCAACTTGAAACTGCTAACCAAATGGCAATTGTGACGATGGATCTTGGAAGTGGTGCAAATACTGAAACCTATCAAGTAACGAGCAAACAAGGAACCTATGAATTGAGTGATCTGACAGAATTAGTCATCCGTAAACCAGATACGGTGGAAATAAAGAAATTTGGTGATTGGGAAACCACGCTGAGCAAACGTGGTTTTGTGCCAATGGTTGAACGATTTTTTGAAGAAATCCAACAACCGACGCCAAATAATGAAAAGTTAAAACAAACCAACATTTATGAGAGCCATGCACTTTGTGAGGAGATGTTGAATAATCTTTATCGTCATCAGCTTTGAGCAAAACTGGCAAGATTGTTTTAAGCGTGATAGAATGATGGGGACGTTTGAAAAGAAAGGAAAGTCCTCAGTGAATAAAGAAGATATCGTTAAAAAAAATCCAGAGTTGAATCTGTTGCTTGATGAACCGTTAAGTCATTATACATTTACCAAAACCGGTGGACCGGTAGATGTTTTAGCTTTTCCCAAAACCAAATCAGAAGTCAAACAGTTAGTTGACTATTGTCGAGAAAACCAAGTACCATGGTTGGTATTAGGAAATGCAAGTAACTTGATCGTCCAAGATGGTGGGATACGCGGCGTGGTCATCATGTTGACAGAGATGAACCAAATCAGCGTTGAAGGCACGATGGTGATTGCAGAAGCAGGTGCGAAACTGATCGATACGACGTATGCAGCCTTAGCAGAATCTTTGACAGGATTCGAATTTGCCTGTGGGATTCCTGGAAGTATCGGCGGTGCAGTCTACATGAATGCAGGAGCTTACGGTGGGGAGATCAAAGACGTGTTTGCAGAAGTCGATTTATTATTAAGTGATGGGACGATCCAAACTCTGTCAAATGAAGAAATGGCCTTTTCTTATCGCCACAGTGAATTACAGAAGATGGAGGCCATCGTCTTAGAAGCTCGTTTCCAATTAACACCTGGTGATCATGAGATGATCAAAGGTCGGATGGACGAATTGACGGAATTGCGTGAAGCAAAACAACCATTGGAATACCCTTCATGCGGTAGTGTCTTCAAACGACCTGAAGGACACTTCACAGGACAACTGATCCAAGAAGCAGGCTTACAAGGTTTGAAATGGGGCGGCGCACAGATTTCGGAAAAACATGCCGGCTTTATCGTCAATATCGACCATGCAACAGCAACTGATTATACAGAGTTGATTGCCCATATCCAAGAGGTGATCAAAGAGAAGTTTGATGTCGCATTAGAAACAGAAGTACGGATCATTGGTGAAAAAAGAAGCTAAAGGAAAGTAGGTGGCGTGATGTTAGATAAGCAATTGCCCTATGCAGAGATTTGGATGACACGCCCACTCAATGAAGAATTGCCTTCTTATCCCTTGAATCAGCAGTATCGCTTTGAAAAGTATCAACCAGGCGCAGAGCAGGATTGGGCAATCATTGAAACAGCAGTCGGTGAATTTGACTCTGTGGAGGAAGCACTGGCTTACTTTGACCAAGCTTTTGCCCCTTATCCAGAAGAACTGGCAAAGCGCATGTATTTTGTGGTCAACGAACAAGGTGAACGCATTGCCACATGCACTGCTTGGTGGAAGCTTCGTGAGAAAGAATATCCGCTTTTTCATTGGTTAGCGGTCAAACCAGAACATCAAGGAAAAGGGATTGCCAGAAGTTTGACGATCGAAGTGCTCCGTTGTTTTCAGCAAATAACGACACAAAGTCCAATTTATTTACACACACAGACATGGAGTCATCCAGCGATCAAACTTTATCAAAGTTTAGGTTTCACGTTCATCCCTGAGAAATTTGATGGTAGCGAAAATCCCGATTATGAAATGGTGATAGATATTTTATCATCGAAAATTAAAAAAGGTACCTAAAAAATTGGTGATGACAGAAGTATTCAGCTCCGAGAAATAAGCCGTGAAACCCGAAAATTGTTCTTCAAATTTTTGGGTTTCACGGCTTATTTTTGACGGAGTTGGCTTGCGAATACCGTATACACGATTTTAAGGATAGAACCAAAAAGGAATTTCATTTTTTTCCAAACGCTTCAAATTGCTTCAATGTTAGAGAATTATTAGGTTGATCGCTAAGTGGGAAATCCTTCACTAAGGTATTAAAGTTATTAGTTCATATACCAATGTTATTTAAATATCAAGAAATAATAGGTCAACTTAGAAAGAGGTTTGTGTGTATAATCATGTCAATAGAAAAAACAACAAATCATCCAGATGATTTAGTAATAAGAGTCAATTAGATACTCGAGATAGTTGAATCACCAAAAAATGCAAGGTGTTTTGCTAAAATACTACAAAAATTTCGCATGGAAAAGAACCTCACGTTCATTACTTGTCCATTTCCAGCGTAAAATAGCTTATTAGGATTCCAAGCAGGTATTTCTGCCAAATCTAGCAATTTATCCTGATCGTTCGAATGATTTAGGCCATTCATTAGATAAATATGTCAATCATTGTTTTTGTGACTGGTTTACAACAGACAAAAAAACAGAACTTCAAAAGATCATGGCTATTGATCCTACAAAACAAAAAAAGGTGGGACAGAAGTGTTTGGTCACGAGAAATAAGGCGTAATCCCCAAAAATTACTCTTTGAATTTCTGTGGATTTCACCTTTTTTCTGACTATTATCGCTTATGGTTCAGCCGGTTATTTGGGCTTGAGGTCAAAAATTAAAATCAATTTTACTTTTTCTCCAGCTACTCTTTTTTGTTTCCAGCAGTATCCATCCGTGTGGTCACACCTTTTTTTCTAGGGATGAAGTTCCGGATGAACGTAAATTTCCGATAATCGTTTCGTGTATAAAGATAGCCGAAAACGCTGAAGACAAGGGCTCCGATAAAATTGACGAATAAATCTTTCATCGTATCTAAGATCCCGATGTCCAAGTACCCATCTGCCATGACATACTCTTTGGTTTTGCCATGCTCATCTTTATATGTGACGGTTGTTTGTTGGATATCTTTGATCTTATATACGGTGTTGCCATCCTCACTTAATTTGACACTGTTGATCTGCTCAACATAGTTATCTTTTTGCATGTCCATCTGCAAGACTTGATCCGCAGAGAATTCGATAAATTCCCAAAAAACCCCTACGGTCATGGAAAAACAGAAAGAGACTAGAGCGACTAGTAATGGCGTCAGATTCATTGTTTTCGTGTTTTTGTTCAAAAGATAGACAAGAGAAAAACCGACACCACCTGCTAGGAAGCCGCTTAGTGCGTGTAACGCTGTGTCCCATAGTGAAAAGTAGCCATAAAAGTCACTTAATTCACCCAAGACAGTGGCACTGAAAATAAAGGATAAGATGATGATTTCCAGTGTGTTAGGGATTTGGATCTTTAGTAATTTTTCTAGTAAATAGGGGATTTCAAACAATAATAAAGTTAATAATAAGAGCATGATATTCCCCATGTTCCGGTCGATCAATTGGTCGACGAGCATGACCACCACAATGATACGTAAAATGATGTAAATCGCATGAGTGACCTTCCCAGCAGACTTACTCCCTTTTGAAAAAAAATGTTTGATAAATTTCATAAATGAACTCCTTCGTGTTTCATATCGATTATACTTGTCTAATGAAAAAAGCCCAAATCTTCTGTTTGGATCAAAAAAAAATTTTTTTTTTGCCTGACTATTTATTCAAGAAACTCGACTGTTTTTCGATAGTTACTAACGAAAACTTGAAAAATTTGGAATATTAATGGTTATTTATAAAAGAGGGAGATACCAGTAGTACGGAAAATGTAAATTGTTGGTTGAATTTGTGAATGCTATCACTTATGATGGGGTAAGTGTTAAATTTTAGGAGGACAACTATGAAGAAAACAATTAAAGGGTTACTGACAGTTACAGCAATTTTTGCCTTAGGTGCCTGTACGCCTGATGAAAAAGAATCTGCATCCAGTAGCTCTTCCACAAAAGAATCAACAGAAGTATCATCCGGAGCGTCTGCTCAAACTTACACAAATCCAGCTGATATGAAAGAAGAATATGATTTGATCATCGTAGGCGGAGGAGGAGCTGGTATGGCAGCTGCAATCGAAGCAAAAGATGCAGGCTTGAATCCAGTCATTTTTGAAAAAATGCCAGTTGCTGGTGGAAATACATTAAAATCTTCAAGTGGAATGAACGCATCTGAAACAAAATTCCAAGAAGAAGAAGGTATCACTGATTCGAACGACGCCTTTTATGAAGAAACATTAGCAGGTGCGAATGGTACAAATGATAAAGAAATGTTACGCTATTTTGTCGATCATTCGGCTGCTGCAATCGAGTGGTTAGATGAAAATGGCATTAAATTAGATAACTTGACAATCACTGGTGGAATGAGCGAAAGACGAACACATCGCCCTTCTGATGGTTCTGCTATTGGTGGCTATTTAGTCGATGGGTTATTACGAAATGTCCACGAACGCCAAATCCCGATTTTTGTAAATACTGAAGTGACAGATATCCAAAAAACGGGAGATACAGTCAACCAAGTAACGGTCCAAGTGCAAGGAGAAGAGCCAAAAGAGATCACTGGTAAAGCTGTAGTTGTCACAACTGGTGGATTCGGTGCGAGTGAGGAATAC
This sequence comes from Heliconius ismenius, assembly GCA_001485965.1. Lineage (NCBI taxonomy): Eukaryota > Metazoa > Arthropoda > Insecta > Lepidoptera > Nymphalidae > Heliconius > Heliconius ismenius. The sequence goes on along the minus strand of FAPP01001216.1, from coordinate 168,021 downwards.
ATCCAAACTTACCGTCCAGATCTGGAAGGATATGTAACGACGAATCAAGTGGGATCAACAGGTGATGGTATCAAGATGATTGAAAAATTAGGCGGTCAAACGGTCGATATGGATAAGATCCAGATCCATCCAACGGTTCAACAAGATGAAGGATTCTTGATCGGGGAAGTGGTACGTGGTGAAGGAGCGATCTTAGTCGATCAAGATGGCGAGCGTTTCGTCAACGAAATGAATACACGAGACAAAGTATCAGCTGCAATCACTGCATTGCCAGAAAAATCTGCTTATTTGATTTTTGACCAAGGGGTACGTGATCGCGCAACAGCCATTGAGTTTTATGATGAAAAAGGTTATGTAACTGCAGGTGAGACGATTGAAGAATTGGCAGAGAAAATCAACTTACCAGCAGAAACATTAGCACAAACAGTAACAACTTGGAACGAAGAAGTTGCCAATCAAGACGATACAGCATTTGGTCGTACGACAGCCATGGAGCATGATCTGTCTAAACCAAACTACTATGCGATCAAAATCGCACCTGGTATCCACTATACGATGGGTGGAATCAAAATCAATACGAACACAGAAGTTGTGGATAAAGACGGACAACCGATCACTGGACTTTACGCAGCAGGTGAAGTCACTGGTGGCTTACACGGTGAAAACCGCATCGGCGGAAACTCTGTAGCGGAAATCATTATTTTTGGACGTCAAGCAGGACAACAAGCAGCAAAATTTGTCTCTGCACAATAATAGAAATGACATAAAAAGAGAACCTAAGGCGCATGCCCTAGGTTCTCTTTTTAAGTTTCACTGACTGTCAAAATGATTTTTCCAACGTTTTTGTTGGCTTCCATATATTCATGGGCTTCTTTTGCTTCTGATAATGGAAAGGTTCGATCAATGATTGGACGGATCGCTCCGGTTTCAAAATAAGGATCGATGTTTTTCATAAACTCTTGAGTCAGTTTTGCTTTGTATTCATCACTTCTTGGTGTCAATAGCGTACCAATCAATTGGATTCTTTTTTGCAGCAAAACGCTTAAATCAAGAGACTCAACTGTTGTGCCTCCTAGTGTGCCAATCAAGACCCAGCGACCATCTACAGCAATCGATGCCAGATTTTTTTCCCAATAAGAAGCACCGATGAAATCTAAGATGACATCAACGCCATGCCCATCAGTCATCTTTTTTACTTCCTCCGCGAAATCTTGCGTTTTATAGTTGATTACTTCATCTGCGCCTAATTCTTGGCAAAAGGCTAACTTTTCAGCTGAACCTGCGGTAACGATGATGCGTGCTTGCGAATATTGTTTGGCTAATTGGATCGCTGCAGTACCAACGCCACTTGCACCAGCATGGATCAAGACAGTCTCATTTTTTTGGAGTTTTCCTAACCAATACAAGGTTTGATAGGCAGTCAAGAAAACTTCAGCGATACCAGCGGCTGATACGTAGTCAAGGGAATCGGGCAAGAGGATTGCTCGATCTGCTGGGATTACGGCATATTCTGCATAGCCACCTAAATTCACTAGACCATAGACTCTCGTTCCAGTTGAAAACTCAGAACGGTCACTTGCGTTTTCAATGACTTCACCAGCAACCTCTACACCTAAGATCGGGTAAGGCGCTTGAAGTGCAGTATTTTCGCGACGCATGATATCCGTACGATTGACCGCAGCGGTGTGGACTTTTAACAATAACTCCCCAGCTTTTGGAATAGGTCTAGGGACATCCACTTCAGTCAAAACGTCTGCTGAACCGGGATGTTTCATAGAGATTCCACGCATGATTAAGCCTCCTCAACAAGTTGTTTGATGGCATCCGATACTGTATCCGATCCTTCAGATAGAACAACAGTTGTTTTTGAAATGTTTGGTTGATCCACTAACGCTGCTAAAACATCTGCTACCGTTTTTCTTGTAATCGATTGAGCTGGTTTTTCGTCTGGTTTGGTCAATTGGATCGAAGTGACCTCCTCGTCGTTCGTCAAAGCTACAGGTTGTAGTATGACATAATCTAATGATGTCTGATTTTTCAACCATTCGTCTGCATAATATTTGGTAATATAATAATCAGTCATTGACTCAGGCCATTTCTCACGGTTATCCGCAAAAGCTGCACTGATCATCAAATAACGAGAGATATTTGCTTGCTCTGCTGCAATCATTGTTTTGATTGCGCCGTCTAAATCAACTTGTAAAAGATTTTTTCCTTGAGAACCAGCAGCAAAGATGACGAGTTCACTCTCTTGAAAGGCTTCCGCCATTTTTTCTGAAGACCAAGTTAAATCAAAGGGAACATAAGCGATATTTTCTTCATCATAAATCGCTTGGTTGGCAACATCTCGCACACCCGCGTAAACTTGATGTTCGGTTGTTCCGAGTTTTTGGATCAAATGACGCCCAATTTGTCCGTTTGCTCCTACTACAAAAATATTCATTTTCTTCATCCTTTCGCTACATATCTGTATCAATCATGGTAACACCAAAAGATAAAAAATTCAGTACTAAACACTTATCAACAAAAAAACCAAAAAAGAGCTAACATACCGCATCACTCTTTTTTGATTTTTTAATCCGATCATTAACGAATCATTCGTAGTAAAACGGTAGATACCGCAGCTGTGACTAAACCAGCGACGATTGCTTCTGGTACGCCACTAGTAAAGATGACCGCTAAAACTGCTGAATAGACTGCATTGATATTTGTCCCAAGAACCTGTGCATAATCTTGTTGGAATAGAAAATAGATCAAGTTCATCACTAAGATCGTATTGGTCAGAGAACCAGCGATCCCTGCGAGAAACAATGAGAGCGGACTAACTTTGTTTTTTGTCAATCGCTGTATTCCTTTATACACGAAATAAGGAACAACACCGATCAGTATTCTAGGTATCAAGGCAATGATCAAGGCTTTCCAGCTTCCTTGATCTGTGCCGATCACCGGAATAAACGGTGAGAAAACAAAAGACAACGGTGTTGGTATGAACGTACTGCGAATCAGACTGATCAAACCAAATGTGCCACCGAGAAAGGCACCTAGCCGAGGACCTAAAATAATTGAAGCGACGATGACAGGGATATGCATCGTTGTTGCGTTGATCGGCCCAATCGGAATAAATCCGAGAGGCGTGACAGCGAGTAAGATCATAATCGCTAAAAACATAGCAGTTAAAGTAAAGTTTTTGGTATTTTTCATCATAACTCCTTAAATACTAGACCGACCTCTGATTGAGCAGAAGTGTGACTTGGTCGATAATGATTTGGTTATCCGCTAAAGCACCTTTTCCGTAATCGCCACAAGCTAAGAGGGATTCTCTAGGTTCAATCTCTTGATAACCGATTTCTTTTAGCGTCATTAAATTTCTTTGATTGATCGGATGTTGGTACATATTAGTATTCATCGCCGGTGCAATCAATTTTGGTGTTTCCGGTAAAAGTGCCATGGCAACAGTCGATAAGAGATCATCCGCTAGACCATTCGCTAACTTGCCGATAATATTTGCAGTGGCTGGTGCAATCAAAAACAAGTCTGCTTGTTTGGCTAGCTCGATATGGTTGATCACTGAAGGATCGTTTTCTTGCATAACGTCTGTATGGACAGCACGTTTTGAAAGGGATTGCAATGTTAAAGGTGTAATAAATTTGGTACTACTTTTTGTCATGATGACATCGACTTGATAACCGAGTTTGACTAGTTGATTTGTGATATCTGCACTTTTATAAGCAGAGATACTGCCCGATACGCCTAATAGGATTTTTTTCATCGTGAATTCCTCCTTATTTTAAAATCGCAGTGACGATACATTTTGCAATCTCTTGCTTGGTATCGGCTTCTATGACCTCTCCATTTTTTGATAATAAGTATCCATGATGTTGTGTTTCACTGACTTGGGTCAAGTCATTTGCTAAAATATAGTCGGTTTGATTGGTGATCAAGCTATTTTTAGCTACTTCCAATAAGTGTTCTTTCGAGACATCGACTAATAATTTAAAACCAACGATGACAGCATTTGGTTGCCATTGGCGTAAAGAACGAATAATCTTTGGTGTTTTCTTCAATGTCAAAAAGAGATAGTCCGTATCAGATGAAATCTTGGCTTCTTTACTAGCGGTTCGTTCTGTTTCTGCAAACCATGATGGCAGTGAATCAGGGGTCAATGCCTCTTTACTCAAGCGCTCAGCAAACTGTTGTTCAGAAAGACTGAAAGCCGGTGTGAAATCACTGACCGCCATGCTATGGATAATGGTATCATAGGTATTTTCTTGCATCAATCGTTCTAATGTAGTCAATAAGTCTTGAGTAGATTCGATGAGATGGATCTTCAAATGCTCAGAAGCAGTAGGCTTTACAGCAGATCGTGTCGTTACATAGTCGATCGTCACAGTCTCGTGAGCCAGAAAGGCTTCTGCGATGGCTTGACCTAATCGTCCAGTCGAATGATTCGTGATCGAGCGGACTTGGTCGATTCGTTCGCTTGTGCCACCGGCTGTGATCAATACCTTCATATTGTTTCACCTACAGTGACAAGTGTTCTTCCTTGGTGTGTCCCATCAAGGATTTTTTGGGTCGTTTCTTCCAATTGATCTAAGGTGATCTCATTGACGACTAAATGATCTGTTACAGATAGGTCTGCTAGTTGTTGCCAGATATTCAAGCGTTTCTCATGTGGGACATTGACTGAATCGATACCGATCAACTGGATATTACGTAAAATAAAAGGTAACACTGTTGTTGTCAATTTGATGCCACCCGCATTGCCACAGAGAGCAGCTGCGCCATCATAAGCAATCAAAGGCAATAATCGTGTGAGCTGTTCGCCCCCAACAGTATCGATCACATAATCGACTTGTTGTTTATCTAACGGTTTATTTTTTTCTGGTAGAAAGGCTTCTGGATGAACGACTTGAGTCGCCCCTAGTTTCTGTAGCCAAGTCTTTGCTTCTTCTTTACGAGAAAATGCGGTGATTTGCTGAAAGCCCATTTTATGCAACATGGCAATTGCCACACTACCAACTCCGCCAGAGGCACCAGTGACGATCACTTTGTCCTCTGCTTTCATTCCTTGGGTAAGTAAAGCATTCACGCAAAGTGCAGCAGTCAAACCAGCGGTGCCTAAAACCATTGCCTGACGTAGGGTCATCGTTTCTGGAAGAGGGATGAGCCAATCTCCAGTTACTTTCTGGTAATCGCTATAGCCACCAGGTTGACTAACACCCAACCCATAGCCGGTTGCTAGAACTTGATCTCCTGGTTGAAATCGTTTGTCCAAGCTTTTCATGACGACACCAGAAAAATCAATTCCGGGAGTCATTGGATAATGACGAATCACTTGGCCATGTTCACTACAAGCTAACGCATCTTTATAATTGACATCTGAGTAAGCGATTTTTACCCAAACTTCATTATTAGTCAGCTCAGGAAATTCTTTGTCAACGATGCTTGTATGAAAAGTAGGCTCGTTGTTTACTTGAAACTGTTTGAATGTATTCATTAGATAGAAGGTACTCCTTTCGAAATTTTCCTTAATCATACCATAAAGCGTTTCATTTTCTAGTAGTTTGCTGATTAATTTCTTCTAAAAAAAGTCGAGATAACCGAAAAAGTACAAAGGAAATTCAAGCAAAAGGGTTGTTTTTTCAGCGGAAATTTGTATACTAATACAGGTGGTAGTAAACTTGGAGTTTACTATTAGAAAACTTCGCATAGGGGGACAGTGACAAATGGAAATTGGTGAGAAGTTACGAAATCTGCGTATCCAAAAAAACTTGACACAAGAAGAATTAGGGGAGCGGACAGATTTATCAAAGGGCTATATCTCACAACTTGAGCGGGATTTAAGTTCGCCATCGATGGAAACATTTTTCTCAATCCTTGAAGTATTAGGAGTTACCCCAGAAGCTTTTTTTCATCAAGAAACACCCAACCTTCAAATCGTTTATACGAAAGAAGATCGAACGGTCTATTATGATGAGGAAAATGGTTATGAACTGGAATGGTTAGTGACAGATTCCAACGAAAAAGAAATGGAACCAGTTTTATTGACATTCGATACAGCTGGTGAATATAAAACCTTTGAACCTTCACTCTCAGAGACATTTATCTTTGTCTTAGAAGGGGAGATCGCGCTAAGCTTGGGTGAGCGAGAGTATGTAGCAAAAAAAGGTCAATCGATGTACTATCAGGCAACGACACACCATCAATTACGCAATCATCAAAACAAACAAACTAAGGTATTGATCGTCGCAACCGAATCATACTTGTAATATAGGGGGCAGAAAAAGTGGTAAAACCAATCATATCATTCGATCAGGTCGTAAAAAGCTATGATGATGAAACAATTTTGAAGAATGTCAGTTTTGAGATCGAACAAGGGAAATTTTATACATTGTTGGGGCCTTCTGGTTGTGGGAAAACAACGATTTTACGAATCATTGCAGGATTTACGGAAGCAACCGAAGGAGATATTTATTTTGAAGGAAAGCGCCTAAACGATCTACCGGCAAATAAGCGCCAAGTCAATACGGTTTTCCAAGATTACGCCTTATTTCCTCATATGAATGTATTTGATAATGTTGCATTTGGATTGAAAATCAAAAAAATGCCTAAATCAGAAATCGAAAAAAAAGTCAAAGACGCATTACGTATGGTGCAATTACCTGGATATGAAACGCGGGAGATCAGCGAGATGTCAGGGGGACAACGCCAACGGGTGGCCATCGCGCGAGCTATCGTCAATGAGCCGAAAGTCTTGTTATTGGATGAACCGTTATCAGCCTTGGATCTAAAGTTACGTACTGATATGCAATATGAGTTGCGCGAACTACAACAACGTTTAGGGATCACCTTTATTTTTGTGACGCATGATCAAGAAGAAGCGTTAGCAATGAGTGATGAGATTTTTGTGATGAACAAAGGGAAAATCGTCCAAAGTGGTACTCCTGTGGATATTTATGATGAACCAATCAATCATTTTGTGGCAGATTTTGTTGGTGAAAGCAATATCGTCAATGGCGTGATGATTGAAGATAACTTGGTTGAGTTTGTGGGCAAACAATTTGAGTGTGTCGATGGTGGGATGCGCGTCAATGAACCAGTTGAAGTCGTACTTCGTCCAGAGGATTTAACGATCACAACACCGGATAAAGGGAAATTAGTCGTGACAGTTGACACTCAGCTATTTCGTGGTGTCCATTATGAGATCATTTGCTATGATGAGCAACAAAATGAATGGATGGTCCACTCAACGAAAAAAGCGCGCGAAGGGAGTCAAGTCGGCTTAGCCTTTGAACCAGAAGACATCCACGTTATGCGTTTCAATGAGTCAGAAGAAGACTTCGATGCACGTTTGGAAAGCTACGAAGAATAGGGGGAGAGAATATGAGAACAATGCGTAGGATCTATTCCATCCCTTATGTTTTGTGGCTTGGATTATTTGTGATTGCGCCTGTTTTGATGATCATCTATCAATCTTTTTTTGATATGAGTGGTCAGTTTACATTAAGCAATTATGCTGCGTACTTTACTTCAGGAACTTACATCGCCATGACGATCAATTCGGTATGGTATGCGTTCTTGATTACATTATTCACATTGTTGATCAGCTATCCAACAGCTTATTTTTTAACGAAATTGAAACATAAGCAATTATGGTTGATGTTGATCATTTTACCGACATGGGTCAATTTATTGTTGAAGGCATATGCCTTTATCGGGATTTTCAGTATCCATGGAAGTGTCAACCACTTTTTCGAGTTTGTCGGCATTGGCCCGCAACAGATTTTATTTACTGATTTTAGCTTCTTATTCGTAGCGACATATATCGAGATTCCTTTCATGATCATGCCGATTTTTAACGCTTTAGAAGAAATGAATCCTTCATTATTGAGTGCTAGTAAAGATCTAGGAGCAAGTAATTTTGAAACATTTCGCCGAGTGATTTTTCCTTTGTCGTTGAATGGCGTGAAAAGTGGGGTACAAGCAGTTTTCATTCCCTCACTATCACTTTTCATGTTGACACGTTTGATAGGTGGAAATCGAGTGATCACGCTAGGTACAGCGATCGAACAGCATTTCTTAGTGACGCAAAATTGGGGCATGGGTTCAACGATCGGCGTGATTTTGATCATCGCTATGTTCATTGTGATGTTACTAACTGGTGAGAAGAAAAAAGGAGGTCGCTCATGAGAAAAAAATTCAAATGGTCGTATCTCTATCTAACAGTTGTCTTTCTATTATTGTATTTACCGATTTTTTATTTGATTTTTTATTCCTTCAATGAAGGCGGAACGATGAACAGCTTTACCGGCTTTACTTGGGAGAATTATCAAGCGGTATTTGAGGATACACGACTGATCATCATCGTATTGAATACATTTATGCTGGCGTTCTTATCGGCTTTGATTGCAACGATTATCGGGACATTTGGAGCGATGGGGATCTATTACACGAAAAAACGTCAAGCACGAACGGCGCTATTGAGCATGAACAATATTTTACTTGTTTCTCCTGATGTGATCATCGGTGCGAGTTTTTTGATTTTCTTTACGCTAATCGGCTTTGGGTTAGGCTTTCAGAGTGTCTTGCTTTCCCATATCGCTTTCAGTATCCCTATTGTTGTTTTAATGGTCTTACCAAAATTGCAAGAAATGAACGATTCGATGGTGGATGCTGCGAGAGATTTAGGGGCGAATAATTTCCAAGTCGTAAAAAATATCATTTTACCGTTTTTATCTCCAGGAATCATTGCCGGTTATTTCATGGCGTTCACATACTCTTTGGATGATTTTGCGGTCACTTTCTTTGTAACAGGGAACGGCTTTACTACTTTATCCGTTGAGATCTATTCAAGAGCGCGGCAAGGAATCAGCTTAGAGATCAACGCATTGAGCGCACTTGTCTTCCTGTTCTCGATGGTGTTAGTGATCGGTTACTACTTTATCAGTAAAGAAAACCGACCAAAACGATTGAAAAAAAATCGCCGCAACCGTGAGGAGGTGGCTCGTTTACGATGAAAAAATTACAATCTTTACTGATCGGTATTATCTTGATCATTGGTGTATTGCTTGTCAGTGTTAGACAATTAGAAAAAGCGAGCGGAATGAGTGGAGCGAAAATCGTGACCATTTATAACTGGGGAGACTACATCGATCCTAGTTTAATCACGAAGTTTGAACAAGAATCCGGTTATAAAGTCAATTACGAAACATTTGACTCGAATGAAGCCATGTTTACCAAGATCCAACAGGGCGGAACCAATTATGATATTGCTATTCCTAGTGAATACATGATCCAAAAAATGATTGAAGAAAAACTTGTCATGCCTTTAGATCATAGTAAGATCAAAGGCTTGAACAATATCGATGATCGCTTCTTGGATTTGGATTTCGATCCTGATAATAAATATTCGATTCCTTATTTCTGGGGAACTCTGGGTATCGTGTATAACAATAAAGTGTTCGACAAAGAAGAAATCAAGCATTGGGATGACCTTTGGAAACCAGAATTGAAAGACAGCTTGATGTTGATTGATGGAGCAAGAGAAGTGATGGGCTTATCTTTGAATAGTTTAGGGTATTCTTTGAACAGCAAAGACATGACCGAACTGAACGAAGCAGCTCAAAAATTGAATAAAATGACGCCAAATGTCAAAGCAATCGTTGCAGATGAGATCAAAATGTATATGATCAACGAAGAGGCATCAGCAGCTGTGACTTTCTCAGGTGAAGCAGCAGATATGATGTATGAAAATGAACATTTACATTATGTGATCCCAACAGAAGGCTCAAATCTTTGGTTTGATAACATCGTCATGCCAAAAACAGCTAAAAACCAAGAAGGCGCCTATGATTTTATCAACTTCATGCTCGATCCGGAGAATGCCGCTCAAAATGCAGAATATATCGGCTACTCTACACCAAATAAAGCAGCCAAAGCATTGTTACCAAAGGAAATCTCCGAAGATGAACAATTTTATCCATCTGATGAAACGATTTCGCATCTTGAAGTTTACGAAAATCTCGGTTCAGAATACTTAGGAATCTATAATGATTTATTCTTAGAGTTTAAGATGTATCGGAAATGATGGTAAAACTCAATAAAACTGGGAAAAACTCAAGGAACAAAAACCTTTGTTTACGTACTTTTAAAAGCTCAGTTTTCCAAATTTCTACCAAAAGCGCCTTTTTAGGCGCTTTTTTTGTGTTTTGATTTAAGGATAGCAATATAGATTAAAATAATAGTCTTTAATTAGCGTAATTGATTGTGTAAAGGATAAATCAACCATGAAAAGAAGGGAAAAATAAACATGAAATTTTGATTTGCCTAAAGAAAAAAGTTTTTAACAAATAGTAGAAAAATATAGCTAATTCGCTATATAATGATATGATTACAAGGAAATAAGTTGAATCATCCTAAATTTAAGTGGGACGATGATTTTGAAAGATTCCTTGATTCATTGAGTGACAATGAGGCTGCAAAAATTTTATCAATCATTGATAAAATTGAAAAAACAGATATACATACAGCCATGCGGCAAAAGTGGGTAAAAAAACTGGAGAGCAATCTACATGAAGTGCGAGCAAGTATAAGTAGTAATGCTTTAAGAGGGATATATTTTCAAAGAAAAGGGAATGAATATTTTATTACTCATGGGTTTCGAAAGAAAGCAAATAAGCTTTCCAGACGAGAGTTAGAAAAAGGTAGAAAGTTGCGAGACAATTTTTTAAGTAAGAACGAGAGGTGGATATGATGAGTCAAGTACAAAATTATATAAAAAAAAGAGCGGAAAAAAGTGAAGAATTTGTGCATCTAATGGAAATTGAAGAAGATAAATTAGATGTTGCGTTAAAACTAGCAGAATTAAGGAAAAGTGCTGGATTAACACAAAAACAATTAGCGCAAAAAATTGGAAAACCTCAATCAACCATTTCACGAGTTGAAACAGGTGAAATGAATCCTAGTATTGAGTTAGTGATCGAACTAGCACAAGGATTGGATAAAAAGCTTGTCATAAATTTTGAGTAATCATTTTTTAAGTCGGAATCTATTGGTCCAGCCAATTAGTTGTCTCCATAAATCATTCTTATATATCAATCAGAATTGAAGAAGAAGCCGAAGTTGTGCTATAATAAAAACGAAAAAAGGAACTGCGTCAACAGTTCCCTTTTGACAGCACCGCTAAACCCGGTGACAGAATTTTATTCTAAGTTGGAAATAGTCGTCTCCGGGAAAAAGTGACGGCTATTTCTTTTTGTCATTTTTGTTGGTCAAGGCTAGGATGCCAAAGATCAAAGTAGCGGTAAATGAACCGAAACTGATCATTAGCCCTAACGCTGTTTCAACAGACAAAAGGCTTCTCCTTTCTTCGATTTCAGTACTTATCTCCATAAGCACCACCACATTTTTTGAAGTCGCCACCGTCATTCAACTTTACTGTCCCAAAAAGTATAGCATATCGCCCTAGATAGAGTCCTTGAACTTTAGATAAACACGGATGTTTTTTTGAAAAATTTGTATGTTCACTTAAAATACACTGAATCAGGAATCAGAATTGAAGAAGAAGCTGGAGCTGTGCTATAATAAAAACGAAAAAAGGAACTGCGTCAACAGTTCCCTTTTGACAGCACCGCTAAAAGCTAGTGGCGAGTGTAATAGTTAACTCAAAGAGAAGTAAACCATCGGCTCGCTAAAGTGACGGTTACTTCTCTTTGTCATTTTTCAGCATCGTAACACCCAAACCAACTAAAGCAACGGTAAACATACCGAAAGCTATCATTGTTTGGATTGTTTCATATCAAGACAAAAAGGTCAGTTACTTAGAGTTAGAAAAATGACACTATCAATTTAAGCGATTACGTCCTTTTCAATGTGCTCATATTTTGAATATCTAAAAAATAGTTAGTTGTTTATCTGTATCTGCGTAAATCAATTGCTAAGAAAAAGAAAGCAATCAGAAAATACATCCGTGTATTTTCTGGTTGTTTTTCTTTTTTTTCTTATTTTTGTCAGTTAAAAGATCCGAAAATACTATCAAAATAAAATAACAAAAAAAATATTTGTTTTATGATTGATCGAATCATCATTCATGGTGGTTATCGGACACCTTCGCTTTTGATTGCCTGAATTAACAATGATTAACCTTATCATTTTATGAGGAGTAAAATTTACAATGTGCAAGTTGGCGGTTGTTTTTTCTATTTTTAGGAAACATTATAATTATCATTCTATGAAACGAAGTAAGAGATCGACAAATTAGTAATTAAACTGGAAGCCGTTAAGAAGATATTGAAAGTTCTCTCGATTCAGAGAGGGACATACTTTTATTTTAGTGGAAAATAAAAAAGATTTTTTTTGCATAACAATATTTTAATATCTTGTGTTTCCTTATTGGTAAAAAAGTAATAACAAGAAGTTTCATGAAGTAAACATGAACTTTCATATCATAAATAAAAAAACATTTAGTTATAATATAATTAGAGTTCTATAATTATAGGTGCTGCTTAGATAGTAAAAAAGTTCATTTATCAAATTTTTATGAGATAATTTGTATATAAATTAAAATATGATTAGAGAGTGAAGGGCGGACATATTTATGATTAAACTGAACAAGAAAAAACTTATTGCAAATATATTTTTAAGTTCAATGGTGTTAACGCAAACAGTACCGACTTTTGCAAACGTTCTAGAAGATATTGATCCAGTAAGACATACAGTTATTGAAGAAGAGCCAATAGACGAAGAAAAAGAAAGCTTTGATGATGAAATCATAAATGAAAAAGTGTCTTCCGAGGAAGTCGTGGTTCTGGAGGATGATCGTCATGTGGTGGTAACTGAAGAAGACGACCATGTAACACTCGAGACAACCGATCAACTGGTTGAAGTGCAACAGACAGTGATGGAAGAAATGGAAGCGCAAAACGAAACGATCATTGAATCGTACTTTTCTGGAGCAGGTGATGGTTCTCTCACCTCGCCCTTCCAAATCACCACTGAAGCTGAATTGAATGAAATGCGAAATGATCTCGCGGCGCATTACCAATTGATGAATGATATTACACTCACTTCAGATTGGATACCTGTTGGATATGGGACAACTTTAGCAACAAAATTTACTGGAAGTTTTACAGCTGAACCTGGAACAGTGATCCGTAATATGATAGTGAATACTGGGGTACAACTTGGGGATCTGCATAATCGTGGGTTCTTCGGTGTGACAGACGGTGCAAAGATTTCCGAGATCACATTAGAAAATCCTCGGGATTGTGGGAGGGCTCTACGGAAATAATGTTGGGGGATTGATTGGTCAAATCAATGACCTATCTAAAGGACCAACGACCGTCACTGATTCTACTGTTATTGGTGGAAGTATTGAAGCAAGTGGGAATAACATTGGTGGACTAGTTGGTTATATGGCGAATACTGTCGCAGGTACTACGATTGCGCGCTCATCTTCTTCAGCAACGATAACAGTTAATGCCAATCCTTACATGTATCCTCAAGCTGTTGGGGGGCTGATCGGAGTAAATGGAAATACAGTTGTAGATAGTTATGCCACAGGAAATGTCACAGCGAATACAACCAATACTGGAGGACTAATTGGTCTGAATAGCTGGGGTAAAGTCAGCCGCTCGTATGCTACTGGGAACATTGACAGCCCGGAAAGTGAAAACGTGGGAGGTTTGATTGGTGGACACGACTTCTACAGTACAGTAGTCGATTCCTATGCGACAGGCGATGTTATTGGGAGAACGAACGTCGGAGGATTTATCGGGGCCATTCATCCTTATGCGATTGAAGTAGCACGCAACTATAGTACAGAACATGTAACTGGCATTGAAGCTGTTGGCGGTTTTGTCGGTAATGCCGGCTCTTTAACAATCAAAAACAGTTATGGGATGGGGGATGTCACTGGAGAATCCGATGTCGATCATTTCGGTTTAGGTGGAACGAATATCAATAATTACTACTATAATAACTCTGAAGCTTTATACGGCGGGGTTCCAGTTGGTGGTCAAGTGATCAAAGATGTCATTGAATTGCGCACGCAAGCGACTTATGAATCAAATTGTTGGGATTTCGGTAGTACTTGGGTGTGGGATACTGCGACAAATTATCCGAAGCTAGGACTAGGTAACGAGAGGGATACTTTACCGATCAATGCGTTAGGAGAAACGCTTCAAGTGCCATATGGTGGAGCAGAAACAAAGATTCCACTTACTGATGTCTTTTCTTTATTCGGACGAGGTGGAAATCCAGATGATTATCTTTTTGAGACAGATGCGGATGGGGTAAGCATTTCAGCCGATGGTATGGATTTGATCTTGGAAATTTCTAGTGTTGGGATTTATGAAGTGACTGCTACACCAATCAGTCGTATCACTACATTAGAACCTGGACAGAATTGGAATAAAGCAATGATTGAAGTGACTCCGGCTGAGATCATTCTAGAAAAAGGGACAGTTTTTGCTCGTTCATTCAATGGAACGACTGAAATTGATCATTTCGATATGCCGACGTTAACTGGGTTGGCACCTGGAGATGAGGTGATTTGGCAAGAAGCAAGCTTCCAATATACGAATAGTGCTGCTGGAACGAATACGATCGAAGGAGCGAACTGGACTATTGATTGGGGCACGGTTAACCTTTCCAACTATGAGGTTACCGGTTTACCGACTATTGGGAATCATGAGTATCTGGTCACAGATCTCTTTGATGTCGAAGCAATCACGAAAGCAGCCGGTGCATTTCTGAGAATAGATGAGGAATTAGCAAAACAAAACAATACCCATGAAGTGATCACGATTGCGGATACTGCACTTCTACACCATGACGACATCCCAAATACACCAGGCGAGCACTGGTACCATGACCATGCGGAAGAATTGCTGCAAGATGTGACCTACCTGATTTACGACACAGATCCACAAGCCACTCCGCTTGCACGAGTAGTAGCTTATGCGGATGGTGTAGCAGCGGTAGATGGGGGTTTTGTAGGATTAAGTGCCAACACTACCTATTGGATCACTGCAATTTCAGATGAGAGCGACAACTTTTTAGCAGGGGAAGAGTCTGAACCCATTATGCTTACTACAGCACAGTCGGGAGGCAATGGCGGAGATTCCGGTGGAAACACGGGGGCACTGGGAATACTGGAAATGGTGGGAATAACATCAGCGCTCCTTCTGGCAACAATCAGTCAGGCAACAATCAAACCGGCACGACTCCAAATGGTGGTAGTGGCAGTGTAGCGACAAATGTTGCATCAACAAAAAATAATGGCAGAGACAGCAATCTACCGAAAACTGGCGAAGTAGCTAGTACATTCGCATTACTTGGTTTTGGCTCGGTAGGTACAGCTTTAGCTAGCTGGCTGAAGCGTAAGAAAAATAATTAAGCGGTGACATAAAGATTGAGCTAATTGTGTATAGTGTCAAGAAATATTTCTATGAATCTAGAATTTGTTTTTCGGATTTTTAGGTTTTGGACTATCTCTGAGAACTAACATGATTGTCTCAATCTTTTTTTCGTTGATTAAAAAAGGATAGGGAAGATCAGTGAGTAGTCATTCGACAGACAATCGTCGCCTACGGGCTCAAAATTCTATTTGCTGATTCTTTCGAGTATACTATAAGAAAAGATCAAGTACGAGAGGCAAAAGAAATGAACTCATCAAAAAAAGATAACACATGCAAAGACTACTTTGTAAGTAGAAGCCAACACTTTTTGATTTGATTGCTTGTTACTCCTACTTGCTCAAAATAAAAAAATGGAGAATCACTATGACAAACATTTTATTAGTAGATGATAGTGCACTGATTACAAGCGGCTTAAAAATCATTTTAGAAAGTACAAACGATTTTCAAGTAGTGGGTATTTGTCATGATGGGCGTTCAGCTATTGCTTTTTGCGAAAAAAATCAAGTCGATCTTGTATTGATGGATGTCCGAATGTCGGGAATGGATGGCGTCACTGCTACGCAACGGTGCAAGTGGTTACTTGCTGAAAACAACTCCTCCTGAAGCGGTGATCCAAGCAATCAAGAGTGTGTTACAGGGACAAACGATCCTTTCGAAAGAAATCCTCGTGAAGGCAACGCAACAATTAGGTAACAAGAATGATCAAGAAGCAGATCTCTCCTTACTGACGGAACGAGAGCAAGAAATAGCCTACCTCGTCGCAAAAGGAATGACAAATAAAGTGATTGCGCAAACACTATTTTTAAGTGAAGGAACTGTCCATAACAATCTTTCAATGATTTAAAAAAAATTGAACTTGGATCATCGTACGCAATTAGCGATCTATGTTCTCACAGGTGAGGTTATGACGTAGATGCAAACAATCAAATTATCGATCAACTTGCTATCGATCATTGGTTTGATCGGGTTGATGATCTATCAAACATCCGCTACCATTTTGATGTTTGTCATTAGTTTAAGTATGGTATGGTTGACATTTTTTTTCTTAGGCGAAAGTTTTCAGAAACATCGGCCTTGGTTTGTTGCTTTGCAATTGATCAGTGTTCTATTGAGTTTGATTTTTGTCGAACAAGCGATTTTTCTATTGTCACTTTCCTTGCTGCAAGGTTATTTTTGCTTCCAAAAATCATGGTTACTTTTAGTCGTAGCCTTGATCAATTATAGTGTTGGCAGCTTTTTTCTCTCTGATTCACTTTATTTTCTCTTTGTACTGTGGGTAAGTGGGATGATCAGTATCGTTTGGTCTGCGGAAAAAATGATGAAACAACAAGAAGAGTTAACTACTTCTTCCGATTTTTTACGGATTGAACGAAACAAATTATCAAAACTCTTTGCACAAAGCACTTTGAATGCTGAAGCGATGCAAAAATAAGCAACGTTAGTAGAAAGACAACGGATCATTCATGAAATCCATGACCATCTTGGGCACGACTTAACGAGTTGCTTGATCCAAATAGAGGCGGCAAAGGTCATCAATCGAGAACAACCGGAACAAGCGCGCATCAATTATTGAGTCAATCTGCTGGTCGCTTAAGAAAGTCGATCAACGAAGTGCGCAACGTGTTACATGACGAGCGACCAAAGAATGAAACCTTGAACATCAATAAAGTAAAGGCTGAACTCCAACGTTTCTCCGAGACTCACCAGATTATCGTGGATTTCCAATATAGCGGTTCCTTAGATAAAATCAGTCGTTTTCATTGGCAAGTATTAGCGGCGAATTTGAAAGAGTTTTTGACGAATACGTTGAAATATAGTGAAGCTTCAACGGTTACGGTGCGTTTACATGTGTATCAAAAATTTTTACGATTTGAATCGAAGAACAATGGAAAAAGTGCAATAGACTATCGTAAAGGTCTGGGGATCGTAGGAATGGAAGAACGAACAGCCGTATTGAGCGGCAAATTGTTGATCGATGGAACGGATGGTTTTCACATCACCACGATATTACCTTTTGATGAAGAACATGAGATTTCTAATTCGTAAATCATGAGAAACTGTACTATTACAGTTTCTCTTTTTTTTATAAAATAAAGAAAAGGAGTGATTGAATGAATATACTCAGTGTGCAAAAATTGACAAAAAAATTTGGACAGAAAATTGCTGTGGATGGTGTGTCATTTGAAGTACCAGAAGGAACGATTTTAGGGTTACTAGGTCCAAATGGAGCAGGAAAGTCAACCGTTATCAATATGATTACTGGTTTATTGAATAAGACATCTGGAACGGTTCAGTTGTTTTCAGAAGAGATGAGCGAGCGAAAAAGAGAACTTAGGCGAAAATTAGGCGTTGTTCCGCAAGAGTTAGCGATTTATTATGATTTGTCTGCTGAAGAAAATGTCCGCTTTTTTTGTGGGCTATATGGACTCAGAGGGGAAGAACTAAAAAAGAATGTAGAAAAGGCATTGAGAACGGTTGATTTGTATGAACGAAGAAAAGAGCGACCGAGTGCTTTTTCTGGAGGAATGCAACGACGATTGAATATTGCAATGGCGATTGCCCATCAACCTGCTTTACTGATCATGGATGAACCGACAGTGGGGATCGATCCACAATCTAGAAATTATATTTTAGATGCCATTGAAAAAATGAAAGAAAACGGTACGACGATCATCTATACGAGTCACTATATGGAAGAAGTCGCACGTTTGGCGGATGAAATCGTCATTATTGATAAAGGTCAAGTGATTGCTATCGGTAGTGAAGAAGAATTGGTGAATCTCGTCACGGATAAAATCAATCTGCAAATCACTGTGGAGAATCCAGAGGCACTGGATTTAGAAGAAATCAATAATATTAACGGGATCATCAATGTTTCACTCGACAAACAGCAAGTACAGATCGTGACGGTGCTTGAGAGCAAATTGTTGAATCAAATATTAATGATACTGATCAAGCAAGAAGTTAGCGTAGTCGATGTACTGCAACAAACTCCAGATTTAGAAACAGTTTTTCTTAGTTTGACTGGACGTAATCTACGTGATTAGGAGGAGTGAGTATGAATGAAAGAATAATTATCCGGACCCTGATACAAAATTTTCGTGAAAAATCCAATTACATTTATTATCTCGCTTTTCCGATCACGTTGATGTTTATTCTAGGGGCCGTCCTCCAAGGTGTATTCAATAATGACATAACCTCTGATATGGAGCCATTGACGGTACAATATCAGATAGACGATCAAGAAGTTCGTGAAATATTCCAACAAGTAAGTTCTTTTGCAGAAGGTGCTATTCATTTTGAAGAAGTGACAAATGAAAAGGAACGATTAGCGAATATAAGACAACAAGAAGCTGATGCTTACTTACATTTTTCCGATCGCATCGAAGTGCAGAGTCGGGAATTGACCAATGTAGAAAAAACAATCCTACAAAGCTATCTAGTAGAAATCGTACAGGAAATCAAACGACAAAGTCTCATTATGGAACAGCACTTGCCACCAACTACTGGCCTAGTTTCAGCAGAGCAGTTTACAGAGGCGATTGTCGTCGATCAAGAAAATCAACGAGAAAGCGCATCTTCCTACCAATACTATGCGATTGCTATGATTAGTCTATTTGTTTTATATTTTTCTGAAATTGGTCTGAGCATGTTTCGAGAAGCACGACAGCATGGAACTGTGCAAAGAGAATTAGTCACGCCACTTAGCCGTAAAACAATCATTTTTTCGACATTTTCTGGACACTTCATATTTGGCATGTTGGTAGTGTTGGTCTTGATGCTCATCTCTCAATTTTTATTTGATGTTCCATGGTATTTAAGATTTGGCTTTTCTTACCTAAACTTAATCGCACTTATGGGCAGTTTTCTCGCACTCGGTTTATTTTTAGAAACCATTGGAGACCGTGATGAAAAAAGAATTGGTTCTGGCATTACCCAGATATTTATTCAACTCACTGGATTTTTAGGTGGTGCCTATTTTCCAACGAATGAAACAATGATGGGATTGTCACCATTAGGTTGGGTTTTAGCATCTGTAAGAGAAAGTTTGTGGACCAACAATTCCTTGCAATGGTTAGGTATCTATGGGAATTTTGGGTTAATGTTTGTTTTACTCATGTCGTCAGTCGTCATTTTAGATAAAAGGGAGGTATTCTAATGAGAGATATCTTTTGGATCGTTAGAGAACGGTTGGTTCTTTGGAGAAATCGACCATTGCAAATCTTGTTTCTTTTAGGAATTCCTTTCTTGAGTGTCGTCCTTTATCTTTTTGCTTATGGAGATCAAGAAACGAATCTACTGACGATAGGGGTAGTTGATCAGGACCGCTCATCCTATAGTGAATTGCTTATTGAAAGTTTGGAAAAACGAGTCAGCGTTCAGGAAATTGGTTCAGTAGAAGAAATCGATCAGGTTCTTTCCCGACAACAGGCGGTGGCAGTCATCACAATCCCTAAAGGTTATCAAGAAAATGTTTCTGAAAATACGAAACTCTCTCTCCGAACATTCCAAAAAGGGGAGCTGTTGGAGAATATCGACCGATTGACCCAACGCGCATTGGCAGAAGTTTCTAGTATCCATCTGTTAGCAGAAGCTGAAGGGGAGGACGAATCGCTGGAACGCTTGAAAGAATCGACAGAAATCGAGATCAAGCAAGTAGATCAAAGCACAACGACCGAACGAATGTCAGTGCAAATCGTTGGCTTTTTGTTGATGATGTTTCTTTTCCAAGCAGGTAATTTTGAAACGACGACGATTCAACAAGAACGACGAAATAAAATTTATACGCGTTTGATGACGACTTCGGTAGCTAAAAGTACGTATTTTATCGGGACAACGATTTTTGCGACATTCGCTATGCTGATCCAAGTAATGTTAGCAGTTATCGTCATGACAAGTCTATTCAACATCGACCCTGGGTTAAGCGCTTTTGATTTGATTGGCCTACTAAGTCTATTTAGTTTATTAGCGGTAGGTTGGTCGATCGCGATTGGTGTGCTTGCACCAAGTACAAGTGTGGCAGCGGCTTTGCAAAGTATTTTGATTACCGTCACAAGTTTACTATCGGGTGCTTTGATCCCCCATGAGGTGATGCCAGAATTGATGCAGAACGTATCGATGATTACTCCGCAATATTGGGTCTTGACGATTATCAAAAACCTTCAATCCGGACAAACATGGGGAGCTAACAGTAGGGAAATACTCATCTTGGTCATTTATATTCTATTCTTTCTAAGTTTGGCGATATATGGATATACGAGAAGAACGAGGCAAGAAGTATATAGCTGAGCAAAAAAGCGTGAGGTAATTCATGATGGATACGCCAAATTAAAAGAAAAACAAGAGACCGATACAGAAGTATTTAACCTCGAAAAATAAGGCGTCATCCACGGAATTTGTGTTTCAAATTTTTGTGGATGGCGCCTTGTTTTTGAAGAGGTTAAGTTCAATAAAAACGTCAAGTCTTTTTTTTGCATTTATAAGAAAAGAAAGGCGAACGAATCGATTTACAAACTGTATACTCATTTTATCAACAGAAACAAGGAGGAATATTATGGGAATCAGCCAACATATCAGGAATATCTTTAGTCAAAATCAGGAACCAACCTTGACGATTGAAAATCAACAAACTTCTTTTAATGAGTTTGACAAAACGGTCAAAGAAGAAGTAGAGAAAATTCTAAAACACCAGATACCTGACGGGGATTGGTCAAGTAAGGAAGCTGCCATCATTCGCCTCCAACAAGCAGAAAAAATTGCAATCAACTGCAAAGACAGTGGACAAAATGAGTTGACTAATCAAATAACTAAGTATTACGATAAAAATTTCTATTTATCGGATTATATACATTTATGGTTAAGTATCGATAAAGAAAAACTTGAGCAATTTCAGCAACAGAAAAATCGAACAATCGATGCAAATGTCGATGCTAGTGTGCTTACGAGATTAGTTCAGTCATTAGAAGAAACCGTTGATATACGAAAGGGAATCCTTCAGTTCTGCTTAAAGAATCCAAAGTACAATCGACTGCTGAAGGATGAGGTAAGAGAAGAAGTGAGCCACCGAGCGAAACCTAGCTTTTTTATGCTTGATCCGATGATCCAAGAATATTTGAAAGACATGGACAAGCAAGAAGCCGCTATTCCATCAACGAATGTTCAAGAAGATTCATTGACTAACCTGTCATCAGAGAGCATATTAGAAAAAAATGATCGTCTGAAACAAGAACAGGATGCTAGACGAGTGGGTGTATTTAAAACGGTGATGGTTCAAAATAGAAAAATGACCATCATAGAAAAAAACAAAGAGCCCCAAGAATTAGGAACAGCGTCATCAAAAGATGATCAGAGTCAAAAAAAACAGTTATCATCAGTGCTAGATGCGAGTAAGAATAGCGCCAGACAAAAAAATAAGAAGGCTATTATCATCGCGAATAGGAAAGTAACCATTTATCAAAAGAAACAAAAATCAATGAATAATAGAAGAAGATTCGTCTTTATTCGGAACCAACTAAGAAAACTTAATTTCAGAAATCGAAAAAAAATAAGTTTCTTAAAGCAACAAGCAAAAGCAAGCAAGAAAGTAAGAAGTAGACGAACCGATTACTTTAACTACCTTAGATAAGGGGAAAACAAGGTGTAAAGTTTATCCTATGGAATGATTATCTTGTTACTAAGTAACTAAAGGACTTGGCATTTTACTTTTTCTTAATGAATTATCCTAACAAAAGACAAATATTATAGTGAAAATTCTTCAAACTTTTCTTCTATTCTATATACATACCAACCAACAACCCTATACTTTTTCATTTTTACTCCTCAAGTAAAAATAAACTCCTAGACCGCGGCCACCCACCGCGGTCGCTTTTTTGTCCTATGATGAATTCCTGTGAATCTGCCACCATTATCCTTATTTTTTGCTATTGTAAACGCTTGCTTTAAATTGGAAAATAAAGAAGTAAGAACCAAATGATAATTGCTAGGGTCGAGCAGATCGAACAATCAGTGAAAGGGGAATAAAAATGATCAAAAAAGCAGTAAAAATGAAGTTGTACCCAGGATACGAAGCAGAGTACCTCAAAAGACACAATGAATTGTGGCCGGAGATGCGTGACATGTTGGCTGAACATGGTGCGCGCTCTTATTCGATTTTTCTTGATCCAGAAACAAATACTCTTTTTGGGTATCTAGAGATTGAAGATGAAGAAAAATGGCGCCATGTACCAGAAACAGCAATCAATCAAAAGTGGTGGGTGTTCATGGAAGATCTGATGGAAACAAATCCAGACCATTCTCCAGTAACTGTCGAATTGAAACATGTTTTCGATTTATATCAACAAGTCTAAAGTAAAACCGCTGAAAGCAGGATATAAAGCCAGCTTTCAGCGGTTTTGTTTAAAAAGGATGACAGGAGCGAGTCTATTGATTATTTTCGATTTCTTCTAACTCAAGACTCAAGTTTTCCCATTCAGACAACTTTTCTTCTTGTAGTTGATGTGCTTCATCAAGCGCTTGATTTAATTCATTCAATTTGACATGATCATCTAATACAGCAGGAGAAACCATCTGTTGTTCGAGTTCATCCACTGTTTCTTCTAGTTGAGCCATATCTTCTTCGATTTGCGTGATCTTACGTTGCAAGCTCCGCATGATCTTTTGTTGCTCTTTGCTTTGGAAGTAAGTGGATTTGTTTGTTGAAGGCGTGCTGACCTCAGGTTGTTCAGCTGCTAACAGTTCCGCAATTTCTTCTTCTTCTTTTTTCTTTTCTAAATAATAATCATAGTCCCCCAAGTAGACTTTGCTTCCGTTTTCTGAGAGTTCAATGACTTTAGTGGCGATACGATTGATGAAGTAGCGGTCATGAGAGACAAAGAGCAATGTTCCTTCATAGTCGATCAATGCATTTTCCAACACTTCTTTATTGTCGATATCTAAGTGGTTGGTTGGCTCATCTAAAATCAAAAAGTTCTCTTGATTCATTGCTAGCTTAGCTAACGCGACACGTGCCTTCTCTCCACCACTTAACAAGGGGATCGTTTTTTCAACGTCTTCACCAGAAAATAAAAAAGCGCCTAAAATCGAACGGATATCTTTTTCTGGAACGGTTGGATGTTCATCCCACAATTCAGCTAGAATCGTTTTATTAGTGTGCAGTTCCGCTTGTCCTTGATCGTAATAACCAATGCTGACATTCGTACCAAGTGTTTCTTTTCCACGGATGAAAGGCAGCTGTTGGATGATCGATTTTAGTAAAGTGGATTTGCCGATTCCATTTGGTCCCACTAATGCGATTGCTTCTTGACGACGGATATCCAAGTTGATTGGTTCAGATAAGATGGTGCCGTCATAGCCAATAGCGGCATCTTCTACTTGCAACACAACATTTCCCGAAGGTTTCGCCACGTTGAAGAGAAAATGAGCTTGTTTCTCATCTCCTTGTGGACGGTCTAACCGTTCCATTTTTTCTAATGCCTTTCGACGACTTTGGGCACGTTTTGTCGTTGACGCACGGACAAGATTTCTGGCAACAAAATCTTCGAGTTTATTGATTTCTGTTTGTTGTTTTTCATAGGCTTTCCAATCAGAAGCTAATTGTTCAGCTTTCATATCTAAATATTTGGAATAATTTCCTTTGTAATGACGCATCTTTTTCCGACTCAGTTCATATACTTCAGTTGCAACCTTATCTAAGAAATAGCGGTCATGGGAGACAATCAGAAGGGCACCAGTATAACTTTGCAAATAGTTTTCCAACCAAGCAAGTGTTTCGATGTCCAAGTGGTTCGTTGGCTCATCCAGGATCAAGATATCTGGATGTTGTAAAAGCATCCTCGCTAAAGCTAATCTTGTTTTTTGACCACCAGATAACGTATCGATTCTTTGCTCGTAAAACGACGGATCAAATTTGAATCCATGCAATACAGAGCGAATTTCATTTTCATAACTATAGCCGTTCTTATCAGAAAAATCATGCTGCAATTTATCATATTCTTTCAAGAAGGATTGATAAGCCGGCGTGTCAGGGGTGCCTTCACTGATAAATACTTCAAGGTCACGCATCCGCTGTTCCATCAAGCGCACTTCTTCAAATGCTTTTAGCATCTCATTCCAGACGGTTTCAGTGGAATCTAATCCTGTATCTTGGGCCAAATAACCAAGGGTAGCTATTTTATTTTTTGCGATATTACCTACATCTGGGGCTTCAATGCCAGCAATGATTTTTAATAATGTCGATTTACCGGCGCCGTTACGTCCGACTAAAGCGATACGTGCGCCCGTTTGGATCTCTAAGTGAATATTTTCAAATAAAATCTCAGCGCCAAAATGGCGAGCGATTTGATTGGCTTGTAATAGTATCATCGAATCCTCTTTTCTACTTTGTGAATTATCCTAGAATTTCATGGACTTTTTCTATTGTAGTCTACCACAAATTCATAGTTACTGCGAGGTTCTGAGAAGCTAGGAAAATGAGAATAAGAATAAAAATTCACAATATACAAGCAACGAAATTGATTTTTTTGTGTAAGTACTGATATGATGTATAAATCGAGAAGAAATACAGTGGAGGTAATGAAGTGAAAGACCATGTAATTCCAAAGGCAACCGCAAAACGCCTGCCTTTATATTATCGTTATTTAAGAATCTTGAATAACGCAGGTAAGAAAAAAGTTTCATCAACTGAACTAAGTGAAGCAGTCCAAGTAGATAGTGCGACGATCCGTCGTGATTTTTCCTATTTCGGCGAACTAGGAAAACGTGGTTACGGTTATGATGTAGAGGACTTGATGCATTTCTTTGCAAAAACCTTGAATGATGACCAATTGACGAACGTTGCATTGATCGGGGTCGGTAATCTAGGAAGTGCTTTGTTGAAATATAAGTTTCACCAAAGTAATAGTATCCGTGTCAGCTGCGCTTTTGACGTGAACCCAGAAATCGTGGGTCGGATCGTTGATGGTATCCCCGTTTATCCAATGGATGACATGATCGAACAAATCAAGATCCAACAAATCGAAGTGGCAATCTTAACGATACCTGCCGAAAAAGCACAAGAAGTAGTGAATCGTTTGACAGAAGCTGGTGTCAAAGGGATATTAAACTTTACATCTGCTCGACTAAATGCACCATCCGAAGTATTGATCCAAAATGTCGATTTGACGAACGAGTTACAAACGTTGATCTACTTCTTGCATTCCGATGCGTCCTTGCATGAGCATGACGACAACGAATAACCGGAAATAAAGAAAAGTTAAACCATCAATGACAAACTATTTTTCTATTCACTAGAAAAATAGTTTGTTTTTTTATGATCTTTTTTAGAAATAGATAAAAATAAGTAATATTTTCCTTCATTGGCGTCTCTTCAATTAGGAGGCTGATAGGTGAACAACTGAAAGCTTCGAAATTTATTATAGTGATACATTGTTTCTGTGTTATAATAATACTTCACCAAAAAAATCGAGGAAATACGGGAGGATCAGCAATGCAGGAATATATCAGGATACATAATGCCAGACAGAACAATCTAAAAGGGTTTGATTTACAAATCCCAAAAAGAAAGATCACGATTTTTACAGGTGTCTCCGGTTCGGGAAAATCTTCCATCGTTTTTGATACGATTGCCCAAGAAGCGGGAAGACAACTCAATGAAAATTTCTCTAAATTTGTGCAGAATTTCTTACCTAAGTATAGTCAGCCAGAAGCAGATGCCATCGACAATTTATCTATGGCAGTCGTTGTAGATCAAAGCCGTTTAGGTGGAAATTCGCGTTCAACACTAGGAACGATCACAGATATCAACCCACTGATCCGCTTGCTTTTCTCTCGTATTGGCATTCCCCATTTAGGCCCCGCTTGGAATTTCTCATTCAATGATCCTCACGGCATGTGCCCAGCATGTGAAGGGATTGGTCGGATCGTTGGATTGAATCTAGACAAAGCGTTAGATTTAGAAAAATCGTTGAATGAAGGAGCGATTATACTTCCAGGCTACAAAGTCGGATCTTGGTTATTGAAGTCTTTCACGAACACAGGTTTTTTTGACAATGATAAGCCATTAAAGGATTATTCAACAGAAGAAATGGAAAAGTTCTTGTATGCTTCAGGAGAAAAAATCGATTCGTTGTATATGGAAGGGATGAGTTCGACCTATGAGGGATTAGTGGCACGTTTCAATCGTTCCAATATCAAAGGGGGCAATGAGAGCTCTGCCGCGACCCAGAAAAAAATCGCAGCGTTCATGGATGAACAAAGATGTCCAGAATGTCAGGGAAAACGATTCAATCAAAAGGTTTTGGGCTACAAGATCAACGGATATTCAATCGCAGATTTCTTAGCGATGCAACTGGATGAACTATTAGAAATCTTACCGAGGATCACAGATGAAATGATCCAACCAGTGTTGAAAAATCTCCAATCACGACTACAAGATCTGATCAATATTGGGTTAGATTACGTTTCTTTAGATCGCGAGACAGCGACTTTATCTGGAGGAGAAAGCCAACGAGTGAAAATGGTCAAGCACTTATCTTCTAGTTTAAATGACGTCATTTATATCTTCGATGAGCCTAGTATTGGGTTGCATCCACGAGATGTTCATCGGTTAAATGAACTATTGATCAAATTGCGTGATAAAGGAAACACGGTCATTGTTGTAGAACATGATCCAGATGTCATCAAAGTAGCAGATCATATCATTGACGTTGGACCAAAAGCAGGAAAAAATGGTGGGTATATCACCTATGAAGGTAGTTACGAAGGATTACTGGCTTCAGATACATTGACAGGAAAAGCTTTTGGACAAATGACAGATTTCAAACAGGAGCCAAGAAAAACAGACAAGTTTATTGAAACTTCAAAATCGACATTGCATAATCTTAAAAATACTTCTCTCAGAGTACCATTAGGTGTTTTTACAGTAGTGACCGGAGTAGCTGGTTCAGGAAAGAGCAGTTTAGTGAATGGTGTGTTTGCGAAGGAGTACCCGGAAGCAATCAATATCGATCAGTCAGCTGTTGCAGGGAATATTCGTTCCAACCCAGCGACTTATTCAGGGATCATGAACGATATCCGCAAGGTCTTCTCGTTGGAAAATAATGTTTCTGCCGGACTGTTCTCTTATAATTCAGAAGGGGCATGTGAAACTTGTAAAGGACATGGTCATATCAAAATGGAATTATCTTTTATGGATTCTGTAGAGGTCCTTTGCCAAGCCTGTGGCGGTAAACGATTCAAAGAAGAAGTTTATCAGTACAAATTAAAAGAGAAATCGATCGATGAAGTATTAGCGATGAGTGTGACTGAAGCGGTGGCATTTTTTGAAGAAAAATCGATTCAACGAAAATTGAAACAAATTTTAGAAGTAGGGCTAGGATATATGACGTTGGGACAACCGTTAAATACATTGTCAGGAGGAGAATGTCAACGGTTGAAACTGGCGAAAGAATTAAGTAAAAAAGGCAATATCTACATTATGGACGAACCAACAACCGGTTTACACATGGCAGATATCAAGAGTATCTTAGAAATCATCGAGCGGTTGGTCAATAAAGGCAATACGGTCATCGTCATTGAACATAACCTGGAAATCATGAAGGCGGCAGATTGGTTGATCGATGTAGGGATCGATGGGGGAATTCGTGGTGGCGAGATCCTTTATGAAGGAACACCAGAAAAAATCGGTACTTGTGAACAGTCGATCACAGCTCGTTATTTGATGGATGTTTAAATAAAAAGAGCGACAAGTCATTGTTTGTAGAAAATGACTTGTCGCTCTTTTTTCTAGTGATCAAATAAAGTATCGTAGCTGATTTGATCACTTGATTCATTTAATTGATCTAAACGCTTTGTCAGTTGTTCAAATTGAATAAAGCGGGCTTGTCGCTCGACTTCTTTTCCAAAATGGAAGAGCAAGATCACTGGTGCAGTAAATGCTTGGAATGTGCCAGCTACTTCCGGCATCTCGAAGGCATCTAAATGATACGCTGGGAAATTATAATGAGTCAATAATTGTTCCAATTTTGGCACTACTGCATGACAAACACTACAATTGGGTGTGGAAATCGCAAGCACGACAGTCGGTTCTTCTTGGATAGTTTTTAAGACTTCAGTTAAATCATGGGTTTCTTTCATGGTGATAACTCCTTAAGGTTACTTTTAGCACATCGCTAATTCGATGGTGAAAAAGTATTCAGTCGTATACAGATAGAAAATAGGCAAATGACTCTCTTCTTTTTACCTGAATCTTCATCTTAGCTGTGCTAAAAGTAAATCCTTATGACGGAGATGTCAATAAAAAAGCTTTTTTTGATTTCTTAAACTTATGAAAAAAATTTAAGCTTTCTTGTATTTTATTGAAGAAAAGCGTATATTGATGGGCGAATGAAGTTCAAATGACAAGGAGAAATTATATGTTTTCGTTTATTCCAAATTCGGTATCGCAGATGGGAACGATTTTTTTATCGATCGTTATCGAAGCCTTGCCGTTTGTTTTATTGGGATGTATCATCTCAGGTGCTTTACAAGTATTTTTGACCCCCGAACGTGTCAAACGATGGTTACCTAAAAATCGCTTTTTATCGATTATTGTTGGGTCTATTTTAGGTTTTTTCTTTCCTTCATGTGAATGTGGGATCGTTCCAATCGTTCATCAGTTTGTAAAAAAAGGGGTTCCTGTCCACACAGCATTTGCGTTTATGCTCACTGCGCCAATCATTAATCCAGTCGTGATCTTTTCAACTTTTATTGCATTTGGCAATACTTGGAAAATGGCGGGACTGCGTATGTTAGGAAGTTTTATTGTCGCACTGATCGTAGGTGTCTGGTTGGCCTATATCCAAAAAGGCACAATCTTGAAGTCTTCATTTGATTCAGCGATGGTTGAGCCTAACCCCCATACACATGAGCATGAGGAAGTGGAAGCAATCGCACCACAGAAATGGGAACATCGAATCCTCCATGTCTTGACTCACTCGATTGATGAGTTCTTCGATACGGGTCGCTATTTGATCATTGGCGGTTTGATTGCTGCAGGGATGCAAACCTATCTACCTACGAGAGTGATGTTGACGTTAGGTTCGACAAAGCTATTAGCCATTTTGATCATGCTAGTATTGGCATTCACGATGTCTCTTTGTTCCGAGGCGGATGCGTTTATTGGTTCCTCTTTGTTAAGTCTTTTTGGAACAGCGCCAGTTGTTGCTTTCTTAGTTTTTGGACCAATGGTGGATATCAAAAACCTATTGATGATGAAACGTTACTTCAACACACGCTTCATCGTTTCATTGATCGGGCTGATTGCCTTAAGTGTTATCGGCTTTACACTATTTATTTAGGAGGAGAATCATGCTGCGATTTTTGATTTTATCTGGTTATTTTGAAATGATGATGTATCTTCAAGTTTCAGGGCGTTTAGATCAATACATCAATGTCCATTATCGTTATTTGGCAGTATTATCCATGGTTTTATCTGCCTTACTAGCCTTAGTTCAGTTGTATCTTTGGGTAAAAGCAGATGGAAAAAAAGGAGTTCATGAGTCCCATGATTCTCATGATCACGGATTATCAAAACCGTATCAGCGTTGGATTGCTTATCTCTTATTAGCCTTGCCGATCGTTGTAGGAACACTGTTTCCGACAGTTAGTTTAAACACAACGATCGTGGAAGCGAAAGGATTCAACTTTCCACTAAGCAAAGAATCTGTCGGTGATCCACAAGTGCAAACGCAATATTTGAAACCAGATACGAGTATTTATTTCAATAAATCCGACTATCAAGATCAAATGAATGAGTTAAAAGATAAATACGAAGATGAACAAACGATTGCGATCACAGACGATAATTATTTAGAGATCATGGAATTGATCTACAACTATCCAAGCGAATTCATTGGCAAGAAAGTCTCTTATGAAGGTTTTATCTATCAGTCGAAAAATGACAAGGCTACTGATACCTTTCTCTTTCGATTTGGGATCATCCACTGTGTTGCTGATTCAGGCGTCTTTGGATTGTTGACGCATCTGCCAGAAGGAATGACTGTGAAAAATGATGACTGGTACAAAGTCGAAGGAACGATCCAAACCGATTTTTATCAACCTTTCAAGCGAGAGATTCCTTCAGTCGTAGTGACGAAAGTAGAAAAAATCACTGCTCCTGAAAATCAATATGTGTATCGTGCATTTTAAATGAACGAAATAAAGTTGTAGTCATGTACAACACAAATAAAAAAGTGATAAGAGATGAAACTCGTAAGAATTTCATCTCTTATCACTTTTTTTATTAAAGCTTGCAAGAATCCCACAGTATGATTGCTCTGTACAAAAAAGATTAAAGCGAGAAACGCTCATTTTTTCTTTCTTCTCTTCAATACAATCGCTTCACGTTTCAGTTTAAAACTACGGATATTGTGGTTGAATACTTCTGATATCACTAGACCTAAGGCAATCGCTCCAGCAATCATGATCGCTTGAACCGTGAAAAATGCCGCATCTTGATAAGCACCTGTAACTAAACTGCGAACAGCTTGATAGGCTAAGCCTCCAGGAACCAGTGGTACCATACCGGGGATATTGAAAATCGTGACGGGCATTTTTAGTTGTTTAGAAAAAAGATCACTAGCAAAAGCAACGCCTAATGAACCTAGTAATGAACCTAAAGCTGCACCGCCACCCATAGCTAGACACAACCAATAGATCATCCAACCTACGGCACCAGCTAAACCACACCAAACTAAGGCTTTCCTTGGCACATTAGTGATGATTGCAAAGGCAGCGGTCGCTAAAAAGCTAAAAGAAAATTGAATCAATACATGCCACATGGCTAAAGTCCTTTCTTAGTAGAAGATTTGAAAGATAAAGGCGATTGCAAAACCAATCATCGCCGCAGTCATCATCGCTTCTGCTCCACGAGAAACACCAGAAACGTAGTGCCCCGCTAATAGATCACGAATCGCGTTGGTGATTTGAACACCAGGAACCAACGGCATGACACAACCAATGATGATCAAATCCTGATTGAGACCGATTCCTAAACGCACACTTAAAATAGCGGCAATGCCGATAATCAAAGAGGAAAGGAATTCAGCTAAAAACTTGATTCTAAAAAAACGCAAACTGCAAAGATAAACAATGTAGCCCACTCCACCAATCGACAATGTGATCGGTAAATCTTTCAATTCGCCACCAAATAAAATCATGATCGTCCCGCTAATGATAGCAGCGCTGATGATTTGTAGCCATACTGGGAACATCCGACGATCTTTCTCGACTTCTTGTAATGCGCTATATAGTTCTTCCAAAGTCAATTCATTGGCAACATATTTTCTTGAAAGATTATTGACCTTGACTACTCTTTCTAAATTGATCGTTCGATTGGTGATTTGTTCCATGCGGATCGTCGAAGTCCGATCAAATCCGATAAATAGTCCTGTTTGGGTCACGTAGCTAACTAAGCGATAATTTCCAGAAGCAGAAGCGATCCGACTCATCGTATCTTCTACACGGTACATCTCTGCATTACTTTCCGTCATTATTTTTCCCGCCAATAAACAGGTATTAAGTAATAAATCTAAATCTCTTTCTGGCATGGCATTTTCTCCAATAGTTGTTTTCTTGTATTTATTTTACTACAAACAAATTGGAAAACGTATAAAAAGAAAACTTGAATCAAAAAAATAAGCAGTGAAAGGTAAAATAAGATCCAAGTGAGAGCAATGCAGAAGAGATCCAAGTGTTAAGTCAACAGTTAGGCTAAATCAAGCTTTTTGGTTAATTGTTGACCAATCGTTCAATAATGTGGCATAATTAAGTTATGGGAAGAACGAGAGAATTTAATGAAGAGAAAGTTTTACTAGAATCGGCAAAAATATTTGCCAAAAATGGGTATGCAGGGACGTCGATCAGTCAATTGGTAAAAGCGACTGGCTTGCTTCGAGGAAGTTTATACTCTGCTTATTATAGTAAAGCTGGTTTATTTACGACTTGCTTTAACTATATAGCTGAAGATGGAGTGACCGATAATGGGTTATTGATTGATTTATTGATCATCGCATTATTAGAACGTACGGCAGATGACAACGAAGTAAAGAAAGTCGCACAGAAGGTAATCACCGCTTTGGAAGAGAAAAACGAAGGTTCGATTGAAACGATCATTGCTGATCGAATCATGCGTCGAGCGGATCTTACGGACAGGGGGAAGTAGAAAATGGCTAAAGTTGAAATCCAAAATGATCGATTGATCATCAGTATGGAGGGCGTACGAAAACTGTGGGCATTGAAAAATGAAATATCCACACCATTATCCAATGTATTAGGCGCAACTGTGGATGCCGATGTCTGGGAAGATACACCGAAATTTGGCGAAAAAAGAATGGGATTTGATGCCTATGGATATTATTTTGCCGGAACATTCGTCCAAGATTCAAACAAGGTATTTTATGACCTCAAAAGAAAAGAAAACGCAGTCGTTATCACACTAAAAGATGAAGAATTCAATCGTCTCATCATTGGAGTAGAAGACCCAGAAGCAACAGTCGCGATGATTGAACAGGCAATGAACAGAGCAAACTTTGTAAAAGAAACTTGAAATAAGAATCGATGTTGAGCGCCTAATTGTCCTATCGGAAAACGTATTTACTTGGTGATAGAATAGATAAGAAGATCAATCGAATCGAGTGATGAAGTTTTAGTAACAACCTAGATTTCCTTTCACGTGGAAATTTAGGTTGTTTATTTTAGGAAATAGACTAAACATGCGTATATAATTTTTGAAGAAGGAATTGTTGAAAGAATTTAAATACTTCTTTATTTTAAAAAAGGGGAACGTATGTTAAGATTTATGAAGTTCGACTGAATAAAGGAGTAGATACATGAACAAAAAAACAACCAAAACAATCATAGGAGTCGCAGTTGCTCTTTTAGCTGGTGCATTAGGGATTTCAACGACGCAAAAAGACTCTGATCTCGTTCAACAACTGACAGGTTTATTTGATTCAAAACCTCAAGTCTCACAAGTGGCGAATGTTCCAGAATACGACGGCACGCACCAAGAAATCGAAATCAATCAAAATAAGCCAACTTTTACAAAAGAAGAACTGAGCTTAGATAAAGGAACATGGGAAAGTTATTCCGATATCGATCGACTGAATCGTGTAGGTCAAGCCAATGCCATGTTAGGAAAAGAGATGTTCCCTAAAGAAAAACGTGAGTCTCTTTATATCGATCCTACAGGTTGGAAACAAAAAAAATTGAGTGACGGACAATGGCTTTACAATCGAAGCCACTTGATAGGTTTTCAGCTAACTGGTCAAAACAATAACATCAAAAATTTGATGACAGGGACTCGTTCGTTGAATACCCCTCATATGCTGGCACATGAAAATGATATTGCCGCATACATCAAAGAAACCAATCATCACGTTCGCTATCGGGTAACACCACATTTTGAAGGGGAAGAACTAGTAGCACGAGGTGTTCAGTTAGAAGCCCAAAGCATTGAAGATAACCAAATCTCGTTCAATGTGTTTATCTATAATGTGCAAGACGGTTATACGATCAACTATCAAACGGGGCAAGCTAAGAAAACATGATCCATAGGCGTTCGTTATTTGAATATTTTGTGAATTTTTTGAAAAAACAGAGAAAAGACTTATTTTTGATTAAATATCACGTATACTGTAAGAAAGTGTACTCATAAATGTTGGAATCGATACAATCAAATAAGAAATCATTATTATTTTTATATTTCCAGCGAAGTTGGAATATTTATTTGTAGTTTTACCACATTTCGAGTAAAATAAAGGGTGTAGAGGGTAATTTGACTACCCTGCGGAAAGAGGTGTAGAATCATGGGTTTTACAGATGAAACCGTACGTTTTGGTTTTGATGATAGTCGTAAAAAAGAAGTCAGCGAAACATTAGCGATCGTTTATCGGGCTTTGGAAGAAAAAGGCTACAATCCAATCAACCAGATTGTGGGCTACTTGCTTTCTGGAGACCCGGCCTACATTCCTCGTTATCGTGATGCAAGGAATCTGATCCGTCGTCATGAACGCGATGAAATCATGGAAGTGATCGTCAAAGACTATCTCTCAAATCATGGAGTGAATCTATGAGAGTGATGGGCTTGGATGTCGGCTCAAAGACTGTAGGTGTCGCTGTTAGTGATCCTTTTGGCTGGACTGCACAAGGCGTAGAGATCATTCGTATCGATGAAGATAAAGAAGAATTTGGATTTGAACGATTGGCAGAACTGGTCAAACAGTACGAAGTAGATCGTTTTGTTGTAGGCTTGCCGAAAAACATGAATAATTCAATCGGTCCGAGAGCAGAAAGCTCAATGGTTTACGGAGAAAAGATCAAAGAAATGTTTTCTCTACCAGTCGACTATCAAGATGAACGACTGACTACCGTCCAAGCAGAACGCATGTTGGTCGAACAGGCAAATACGTCAAGAGCAAAAAGAAAAAAAGTCATCGATAAGCTTGCTGCGGTGATGATTTTACAAAATTATTTAGATGGTTCGGGAAAACAACTATTTTAAAAAATGAAAAGAGGGGTTCTAATGGCAGAACACAATCATACACATGATCATGAAGGACATGAACATATCACATTGGTCGATGATCAAGGAAATGAAACATTATACGAAATCTTGTTAACAGTCGATGGACAAGAAGAATTTGGTCGTAACTACGTATTGCTTTATCCAGCCGGCGTACCGGAAGATGAAGATGTAGAATTACAAGCCTATGCCTACGTTGAAAACGAAGACGGAACAGAAGGCGAATTAGAACAAATCGAAACAGATGCTGAATGGGATATGATCGAAGAGGTCTTCAATACATTCATGGCTGAAGAAGAAGAATAGTATTAAAATAGTGGAGAAACCTTGAAATGACAAGGTTTCTCTTTTTTTATCATTCTTTTGATCAAGGAATTGACCATGGTTCATTTCGATAGAAAAATCCATACTATCCTTAGCATAGTATATAACCTTAGAGAAGAAAGGAAGAACAAAATGATCAGAACTGCTCGTGTGGAGGATGCAGAAACCATAAACAAGCTAAATAAGGAAGAATTAGGGTATGAGATGCCACTTTCGGAAACAACGAAGCAATTAAAATACATCTTGGCACAGCCAGAGATCTATGTCATTGATGTTTATGAGGAAGAAGGGACGAGGAAAGTATTAGGATATGTCCATGCCCAAAAGTATGCAACATTGTTAAGTCCAACGTTGTTCAATATTTTAGCATTAGCAGTTTCTTCAAAAGCGCAACATCAAGGAATTGGCAGACGATTGATGGAGAGTGTTGAGAAGCAAGGAAAAGAACGTGGCTACTTTGGTGTTCGACTAAACTCTGGCGAACATCGCAACGAGGCACATCGTTTTTATGAACGTATCGGCTATCATTCAACCAAATGGCAAAAGCAATTTCAAAAAAGATTTTCTAAATGAATGATGAAGGTCATCGCAAAAAAACTTCTCGAATAATGATCGAGAAGTTTTTTTACATTTATTCGAATTAAGAAAATAGTTGCATCAAAAATCCTGAAATGATCAAGACGATCGCTCCACCTAAACGATTGCCCATTTGAGCAAAAGCAATCAATTCCATGCGGTTTGATGCGGATAAGACGGCAACATTTCCTGTACCACCCATTGAATTGTTACATAGTCCTGCTGTAATCGTTGATTCGATCGGATAAAGTCCAAATAGACGACCAACAAATGCAGAGACAAGGGAGATGACGATGACACTTGTTAAGCAGAGTACGACGAATTGCCATGTTAAAGCAGAAGCTAAAACATTCAAGTTCAATAAAGCAATCCCGATACCTGCTAAAACAGCTGCCGTTAAGTTTTTAACAATCAAGTTATTGAACATGATTGCTGCATCTTCGTAGTATTCAGGAAGAACATTGGTGATTTTACAGATGACCACAATAATGATCATGAAAGCATAAGCATGAACTTTTGGTACAAAGAAATTACAGATTTGGCCAAGAATAAAGAATGTGATCGAGACCATTAAACCAACACCTAATTGAGGGATAGAAGGTTTCACATTGCGTGGTTTGCCGTCACCTAGATCGCCTTTTTCCATCAGTTTCCCATTACCATTCAATTTTGGCATGGATTGTCCAGCACGAGCCACTAAAGCGGCTCCGATAATGGCTAGCACATTTGTCATTGCAGTTGCAGGGATCAAACGTGAAATAATAGCAGAAGCATCTGTTCCTAAGACGTTTGCATAAATAGTTGATAGTGGAACAGCGCCAGCACCTACACCACCAGCCATGGCAGGTAAAGAGATGTATAATACGGAATTAGCGAAGCCATTCCCAATCAACATTCCCACAAGTCCAACTGCAAAAAATGAAACAACCATAGAAATAAGTGCAACAGGGATAAAACGAACGGAAGCCTTCATCAATAATTTGCGGTTCATTCCTAGAATACTTCCGGTAATCAAAGCAGCGATATAAAAGTCTAAAAAGCCCATATTATTGACAAAGTTTTCAGTTGATTTCACGACATAATCAGGTAAAATACCAAAGGTTGCGATAGCTGCGGAAGCGAAGATCGCAAAAACAGAACCACCACCTAAATAACTTTTGACGATTGGGATTTTTGTCCCAATAAAATGGAATAGATTCCCAAAAATGACGAGCACGGCGATAGGACCGATCATATTTGTTGGTAATTTACCTAATGCCATCGCAACGATCAAAACGAGAACCATGATCAAATAGATAGGTAAACTGACCCCACTGATTTTTGTTTCCCAAAAACCTTCTTTGTTTGTCTTAACGACTGTAGAAGTCGTTTGTTCTTGATGTAACATTCTTACAGATCCTTTCCTTGATTAACGTAAGAGGAGTTCCCTATGAGTTGGAAAATAATCTAAAGCTATTCCTCAACTGGCTCCAGTATTTCTTGGCAAAAAACACCCCTTGGATCAATTGTTGAAAAATAGTTGGTTTTCCTATTTCTCGGTGAACGAATGATCCAAGGCTTCGATGTTTACCATGCGTATTTTTTACTTTAAGTCTCGTTTTGCTCAGAACTGTTTAGTAACGAATTATTGTGAAAGAGACTAGCTTGAATTAAGCTTCTAAATCTTGATATTCAGGCACCCATTTAGCTGCTTCGACAGCTGCTTTGATGTCAGTGATTTCTTCACGGTTCAATTGTTGATCCACGACTGATTGAGCGACTGTTTCAGCAATCGTTTGTGAGAATTCAGTGATTCTTGCAACTGGTGGTAAAATAGCTGCCCCTGGTTTTGTGACATCAACGATACCACCTAATGCACGACTTGCTTGTGAGATGATCTCAGCGTTGACACGAGTAGCTGTTGAAGCAATCAAACCAAGTCCTAAACCTGGATACATCAATGCGTTGTTTGCTTGTCCGATTTGATAAGTCACGCCATTGTATTCCACATCATCCGCAGGGATACCTGTTCCGACTAATGCTTTTCCATCTGTCCATTCAATCAAATCTTTTGCTTTTGCTTCTGCTAATTTTGTTGGGTTAGACAAAGGCATGATGATTGGTCGTGGTGTATGGCTAGCCATTTCTTTGACGATTTCTTCTGTGAATGCCCCTGGTTGAGTAGATGTACCAATCATGATCGTTGGGTGAATTGCTTTGACAACAGCTTCTAAATTAGTCAATTCTTCACTATTGGTAAATTCTGAACGTTTACGTGCAAAAGGAATTTGTCCAGGTGTCAATCCTTCAGTATCTTCGAATAATAGTCCTTGTTTATCCACTTGATAGAAGTGTTTACGTGCTTCTTCTTCTGGTACACCTTGACGGATCATTTCATCTAATAAGATATTCGCAATGCCGACTCCAGCTGTTCCAGCTCCGAATGTTAGGATCGTTTGATCTTTCAAGGATTCACCAGAAATATTCAATCCGCCGAGTACACCAGCTAGTACGACGATCCCTGTTCCTTGGATGTCATCATTGAATGTCGTGATTTTGTCTTCATATTTTTCTAAGATCGTTGCGGCATTGCCACGACCAAAGTCTTCCCAGTGTAACAATAATTCAGGGAATAGTTCTGTAGCAGATGAAACGAATTGGTCGATGAATTCATAGTAAGAATCACCTTCGACACGCGCATGTTTGTTTCCTAGATATAACGGATTATTCAATAACTCTTCATTGTTTGTACCAGCATCGATCGATACAGGTAATACTTGCGCTGGATTGATACCAGCAGCTGCTGTATAAACCATTAGTTTTCCAATTGCGATGTCAACACCATTAACTCCCCAGTCACCCATTCCAAGGATACCTTCTGCATCTGTAACAACGATCAAACGAATATCACGACCAGCTGCGGCATTTTTCAAACTTTCTTTGATCAATTCTGGTTCATCGATCGAAAGAAATGCAGCATCTTGTGGTTTTAAGAAAATTTCATTGTATTGTTCGATTGCATCTGCAACTACTGGATCATATACTACCGGCATAAATTCTACTAAATGTTGTCCCATCAATTTATAGAAAAGTGTGCGGTTTGTATTG
Source organism: Heliconius ismenius (assembly GCA_001485965.1). NCBI lineage: Eukaryota > Metazoa > Arthropoda > Insecta > Lepidoptera > Nymphalidae > Heliconius > Heliconius ismenius. The sequence continues at coordinate 129,057 of FAPP01001216.1, read as the reverse complement.
AATAAGTTCATTAAGAAAATACGTTTTTCTAAATCAGTTTGTTTGCTTAGGTATTGGCCATATGCTTGCACAGATTGTTGTTCTAATGTTTGGACTGTGCTAGGAAGCATTCCGGCAATCCCGTATTTTTTACGTTCTTCTTTTGTAAAAGCAGTTCCTTTATTTAAAAATGGATTATTTAATAAGTTTAACCCTGTTAGCATGAATGATTCCTCCTAAGTTTTAATACATACGAAGTATAGGATTCGCTCAAGGCTATAGTCAAAATAGGTAGTTATGATAAATTTTATTTATATGACAATAGAAAAAAGAGGAGCCTATGATTAAAAATAGGCTCCTCCTCGATGGGGATTCGAGCAGTTAAAAACAAAAAGAATGAGTTGGATCATTTTAATTTTATATGATAAGTCATCGTTGAAAGTACACGATTTCTTTCTTGACGATTTCAAGTCCTTTCGTTAATACTTCCAAAGGATTAGAGGATAAAGCAATTCGAATAAAAGGATCATGTTGCGGTTGTGTCGTAAAACGATGTGAATGATAGACACGAATCCCTTTATTTAAAAAAGCTTGTTCGATCGTTTTCGGAGACAGATCATTTCGAACAGGGAGATTTCGATAAAAAGGAAGTGGATTGGTCGGTCGAGGCAAGTTGAAAAGTGTATCGAATCGTTCATTTGCTTGTTTTGTATAGCTGGATTTTGTTTCGAGTATGTCCTGTGCGGTTTCTGAACATAGGATTTGCGTGACAATCTCAGCATCTAAACTTGAGGTTTTGACATTGATATTGAAAATCGCCTGTTGGATGTTTTGTTTGTACTTATCGGGAAATACTAGAAAGGCAACACGCATGCCTGCACAGATAAACTTGGTCATTCCGGCAAGATAAATGGTTTGTTCAGGAAGTAACTGCTGGAATGAGGGAATGGGTGTTTTTTGATTATAGGTAGTCAAAAAAGAATGGATGTCGTCTTCGATCACGATCAATTGTTGCTTTGTAATGACTTCTTTTAGCTGTTGCCTCCGTTTTGCAGATAGTTGAAACCCAATAGGATTGTTACATGAAGGCATCAGAAAAATACCGTGGATTGCTTTTTTCCGACATTCTTGTTCAAGTAATTCTGGAAGCATACCCTCCGCATCAAAATCAATCGGCACGATTTCCATATGGTAAAGGTGAGCAAGCTCAATGAAATTCGAATAAGTATAGCGATCGACTGCCAAACGATCTCCTGGAGAAAACAAAGCAGATAGCGTGATCGCCAAGCCGTTTTGGACACCTGAAACAATAGCAATCTGTTCCCTTGAAGCATAGACACCTTGTGTTTCCAACCATTTTTTGGCAATCGTCAATTGATAGGTTGTCCCTAATGGTTCACGGTAGCTAAGAAGTCCGTTAGTCGCATGATTTTGTGAAACAGCTTGAATAAAAGGAGTGATCATTTCGTTGCATTCATCAAATGAACTGACTAACCCAAAATCAATGACATGATCAGGTACTTGATCAGAAGAAATAGTGATGGAGGTAAACGCATTTGGGGAAACAAATGTCCCACTCCCGATACTTGTATAGAGTAACCCTTTTTCTAGACCCAACTTATAAGCTTGACCAACTGTTGTGAAATTGATGTCTAAAAAATCAGCTAGTTCTCTTTGGGAAGGTAACCTTGTATTTTTTTGTAATTTATTTGATAAGATATCAGCTTCTAGCTGCGTGATAAGTGATTGGTAGATTGGGCGATGTAACTTTTTTTTATCTGGACGCCAAGTCAGTGGATAATTCTCATAAGAGTTGATCGACATACTCGTTCCTTCTTTCAAAAATTGTAATCCATACAATTATATCATTGAATGTATTGTTTTCGGGCGCTAGGATAGAAAAAAGGAGGGGAAATATGCAAATCATCGATAGTCATAAAGTAATCACCCATTTTAGTTTTACAGAAGCAATCAATGTAATGGAACAGTGTTTTAAAGATTTTCAAGTCGGAAAGATTTCTCAAGAGAAGCGAATGGTCCAACAATTACCAGATGGCGAGAAACAAAATGTATTTGCGATGATGCCCGCTTATTTGGGAAGAAACCGGTACTTTGGTTCAAAAATCATCACGGCTTTTCCAAGCAATCACAAACAAAAGCTACCATCACATTTGGGTGAAATCATGCTCTTCGATTCAAAAAACGGGCAACCCGTCGCAATGATCGATGCGAATGCCGTGACTTGGATACGAACAGCAGCAGTTTCAGCATTAGCCACAGATTATCTAGCAAAGCCATCAGCAGATACACTCACATTGATCGGAACTGGACAACAAGCAGTTTCACATCTAGCCGCAATTACCTGTGTCCGAAAGATTCACCGTGTATATGTCTATGATTTAGATGAAACACGACGAAAACAATTTATCCTAGAACAACAAACTAATTATCCAAAACTGCGTTTTATTGATTGCTCGACATTGGCTGAAGCGACTATAGAAGCAGATATTATCTGTACTTTAACACCTAGTAAACATGCTTTTTTATCAAAAAAAGAGGTTAAACCAGGCACACATATCAATGCAATCGGTACATTTACACCAGAGATTCGTGAATTAACGAGTGATTTGATGGCATCTGGACAATTGTATGTAGATGATTACCAAGCGGTCAAAAGGGAAAGTGGCGACTATTTGATTCCCTTGTCAGAAGGGAAAATTGATCAGACAAACATCCTCGGTTCTCTAGGTGAATTAGTCACCCATCAGAAAACAGGGCGTACAGACGAACAAGCGATCACGATCTTTGATGCGGTTGGCTTAGCAGTGGAAGATTTATGTTGTGCCGAATATATTTATCAAAAAGTAAAGGAGTAGTTTATAAATGAATTTACCCTATTATGTAGTTGACGCCTTCACCAATGAAGTGTTTAAAGGAAATCCTGCTGCGGTCTTTGTGTTAGATGAATGGCTACCTGATGATACTATGCAAAAAATCGCCATCGAAAATAACCAATCCGAAACAGCCTTTACCGTTAGAAAAGAGAAAGGTTATGAATTACGTTGGTTTACCCCTGATCGTGAAATCGACTTATGTGGTCATGCGACCTTGGCAACCGCATTTGTATTGTTCCACTTCTATGGTATCAGTGAATCCATGATTTCATTTTCAACGCAAAGTGGGAACCTATTTGTCACAAAAAAAGAGCAAAAATATGCGATGGATTTTCCAAGTATTTTACCGCAACCAATTGCTATATTAACAGCATACGAACAAGCAATCGGCACAAGAATAAAAGAGGCTTATCTGGCAAGGGACTTATTTTTTGTATTAGAAGACGAAGAGACAGTGGCAAAGCTGACGCCTGATTATACTGCAATGAGGGAATTAGAAGAAGGCGTCGGCGTGATTGTCACAGCCAAAGGAAAGAAAGAAGATTTTGTTTCTAGGACCTTTTTCCCAAAACTAACGATCAATGAAGATCCAGTGTGTGGCTCGGCTCATGCGAATTTGATTCCTTACTGGGCACAAAAGCTTGGAAAGGACGACTTGGTTGCTCAACAACTTTCTGCCAGAGGCGGGTTCTTGACTTGCAAGTGGTTAGGTGAACGCGTGATGATCAGTGGCGAAGCAACTTTGTTTGCAAAAGGTGAAGCGTACATTTAGAAAATCCATCCAAACAGGTAGGATACAGAGTGCAATAAATAGCATACAGCTCTGAAAAATAAGCAAGAAGACCCGAAATTTATTCAAATTTTTGGGTCTTCTTGCTTATTTTTAAAGGCTTTTTTTGATGTTCGTTTATTTGGATTCAAAAGTGCGAAATAATTATGGAAACTGCGCTTGTTTTATTTGAGATTTTCTCAATTTAGAAGAAACGATTTTCCCGTAATGTCACATTTTTGATATCTTCGATGGTTTGCGTCCCAGCTAATTGCATGACCATTTCTAATTCTTTTTTGAAGAAGTCGAATACTTGTTGGATGCCTGTACTTCCACCGAGAGCTAAACCGTAAATGGCAGGACGACCGATCGCGACTAGATCGGCACCAGAAGCAATGGCTTTAAAGACATGCTGACCACGACGAACACCACTATCAAAGACGATAGGGACACGTTTGTCGACGGCTTCTGCTACATATTTCAAAGAATCAAAGGCTGCTGGCCCACCATCTAATTGACGACCGCCATGATTCGATACCCAGATGCCATTTGCCCCCGCATCTAATGAACGATAAACATCGTCTTCTGATTGCACACCTTTTACATAAACGGGTAAGTCAGAATGAGCGGCAATAAATTCCACATCTTTTGGACTTAACTTTTGTTTGGAGGATTTATAAACTGCGTCCATCGTTTGTCCGACCCCTGATTGATAGGCTTGAACGATCGGCATTGGCAATGGAAAAGTGAAGCCATTGCGAAGGTCTGTTTCTCGATTCCCACCAACGGTTGCATCAGCTGTCAAAACGATTGCTTTTGCGCCATTACGTTTGGCCATCTCTAGAATATCTAAATTGATCCCATTATCTTTACTCATGTAAAACTGGAACCATTGTGGTGCATCTGGACCACCGGCCTCACGGATTTCTTCTAATGTACAGGAAGCGTAAGAACTCGCCGTATAAATCGTATGAAAATCGGCAACTCCTTTAGCTGAAGCTTTTTCTGCATGTGTATGAGCTAAACCATGAGCTGCAATAGGCGCCATGATGATTGGCGCAGTTAATGTTTCTTGGTCAAAGTAAGTCGTTGTATCTGGAATTTCCACGTCTTTTAAAACATGAGGAATAATCAATTGATGATTGAATGATTGCACGTTTTCTTGATACGTAAAGAGATCTCCAGCACCACTACTGATATAGCCGTATCCGCCAGTAGGAATCACTTGAGCTGCCGCCATTTCTAAGTCTTCTGTATTGATAAAACTGATTTGACCTTCTTGTGAGCCAGCTTGATAAATCATTTCCATAAAACAAACCTTCTTTCGTAGTATCGATCAATAAATAATATTGAATTTGTCAGCGTTTACATTTTTATACTACGCCTTGTTTTTAAAACAGGCAAATAATCTGTTTTATTTTATTTAACTGAACGGAGAGTTACCGCTATGCAAGAGTATAGTCACGCTTTGAATACTTGACTAAAAGCAGAAAATCGAATCATAGCTGTTTTTTATCTGTTAGCAACTTTGATGAAATTTACTTTCTTTTATAAACTTACTCGAATAACAGTGACACCTAATTGTTCGATTTTTTTGGCAAGTTTAGGTGAACAATGCTGATCGGTGATCAAATAATCAAAGGCAGAAATATCGGCAATCTTAAACTGTGAAGTCCGGCCAATCTTACGATGGTCTGCAACAAGAATACGACATTTGATACTCTTTTTGATCATCCATTCGTTGATTTTAGATTCGTTTAAAATTTTTGTCGTCACACCATTCTCTAAATCTACTCCGCTACATCCAATAATACAGACATCTGCATTCATATCTGCTAATGTGCGAGCGGCAATATCTCCTACCAAGACTTCTTTCGGTACGCGTAATTCGCCACCAGTGAGTATATACGTATAATTTCCTTGTCTGACACAAGAAACGACCTTTAAATTATTCGTTACGACGGTGACGTGATTCGATTCTAAATAATCGAGTGTAGCTAAGGCAGTGGAACTTGAATTGATAAATACGGTGGCATAGTCTCCAATATATTGACTAGCACAACGAGCAATTTGATGTTTGATCCACGTTGGTCCTGAAAGATCGAAATTTGTTTGATTGTCATAGTTGAAGAGGCAATAGCCATATTCACGAATAATCTCATTCTTTTCTTCTAATAATCTAAGGTCTCGACGAATAGTGCTGAGTGATACGTGAAGCTTTTCGGACAGTTCAATCGTGGTCATTTTTGTGTACCTTTGTAATAGATCAAGAATTTCATTACGTCTTTTTTTAATCGTCAACAGAGAATTTTTCATTGTTATCCTTCCTTTTCAATCAATTTGTTTCTCTATATGACTAATTATAGCTAAACGAGCATAAAAAAATGGAAACGATCACATAAAGTAATAACAGTCATATAAAGCTATTCCAATCACTTTGATAGCGCTTTATCATTTATATATACCTAATAAAGAGGAGGATGGCACATGAATATAACAGAAGTAACAAAGGAAAGTTGGTTACGTTCGACTTTTCCAGAATGGGGAACCTATCTGAACGAAGAAATCGAAATGGAACAAGTAAAAGAAAAAAGCGTATCTATATGGTGGCTAGGATGTACAGGTATATGGCTGAAGTCACATGAAGGTACAAATATCCTTTGTGACTTATGGTGTGGGACAGGAAAACGAACACACGGGAATGGACAGATGAAAAAAGGCCACCAGATGATGCGTATGAGCGGTACAGAAAAGATGCAACCGAATTTACGAACGCAACCTTTTGTGATCGATCCATTTGCGATCAAAAATGTGGATGCATTAGTGGTGACACATATCCATTCCGATCATCTGGATATTCACACTGCCGCAGCTGTTCATCAAAATTGTCCGGAGGCGCTATTTATTGGCCCCAAAGCAGTAGTGGAAACATGGCTCTCTTGGGGGATACCAAAAAAAAAGACCCAAGTAGTCAAACCCGGCGATATCGCTTTGATCAATGAAGTAGAGATCGTTGCGCTGGAAGCCTTTGATCGGACGGCATTGATCACACATGATGATCCTAATGTGCAATTAAAAGATCAGTTGCCACAAGAAATGGATACGATCGCTGTCAATTATCTTTTCAAAACATCAGGAGGGAACATCTATCACGCAGGGGATTCGCATTATTCCAACCTTTTTGCCAAACATGGCAATGAACATCAAATCGATGTTTGTCTAGGTGCATATGGTGAAAATCCGCGTGGCATCACTGATAAGATGACCGCCAGTGATTTGTTGAGAATGGCAGAATCGTTAAGAGCTCAAGTCGTGATCCCAGTCCATTATGATATTTGGTCCAATTTTATGGCTGATCCTAGCGAGATCACTCAATTATGGCGCATGAAAAAAGATCGATTGGCTTATCAGTTTTCCCCTTATATTTGGCAAGTGGGTGGGAAGTATACGTACCCAGATAATAGAAAAGACTTGGCATTCAATTTCGATCGTGGCTTCCATGATGTCTTCACTCAAGAAAATGATACGCCGTTTCCATCATTTTTGTAGGAGCCCAAGAGATATATGACAATAAATCAGCTGAGCTGAGAATTTTTTAACAAAAGCAAGAGCGAGGAGGGAGAACGTATCAAAGCAAGTGAACGTAAGACAAAGTCATCTCTTGATAAGAATGCGCTATTGTCAAACAACGGGTTGACTGCTTGATACTGTTTGTAAATATGTTGAGATATTTCTATGAGAATGACTTAGTCAATTATGTAGAAACTACGATAAATGATTGGCGAGTAGCAATCGAGGAGAGCAGTCGTCACTTATTAGAAAAAAGAATCATTGATCATGTATATGTAGAAGAAATGATCCGCAATGTCGAAGAACATGGGGCATATATCCTGATCGCCCCGCACGTTGCGATGCCTCATGCCATGCAAGGTGGCTCACATGTTTTCGATACGACGATTTCATTTACCAAAATGAACGCACCAGTTCCTTTTGAGGAAGGGTCAAAGTCTGCCAGCCTTTTCTTCACCTTAGCAGCTAAAGAGCCAAAGCAACACTTAGAAAATATTCAATCATTATCAGAATTACTGATGCAAGATGGGTTGATCGAAGAATTACTAGCGACAGAAACAATCGAAGATTATCAAATGGTCATGGAGAAATACGAGCCACTATAGGTAGAGGTAGTCTTTTGCTTGCTAGGTATGGCCAGTGAGGACCATTCGGTACAAAGCAAATAGACATAAAAGATAAATTATCAACTAAAAAATACGAGGCAAGGGAGGGAGTCCGTTTACATGAAAACCATGATATCTCGCATCGTTTGAGGAGTTGTTCTGGTTTTTGGAAACGGAAAAATATGGGAGCTATCTTGATGGAGATATGGACGTATTTTGCGACAAATATTTTAACGCAGCCGGCTTATTTGATCGGTTCGATCGTTTTATTAGGGTATATACTTCTTGGCCGACCATTATACGAATGTATAGCTGGATTTTTGAAAGCCACTGTAGGTTATCTGATTTTAGTTGTTGGTTCAGGTGGATTAGTAAACAATTTCCGACCGATCTTAGTTGGTTTAAAGGATCGTTTTGATCTTGAGGCGATGGTGACTGATCCCTATTTTGGTCAAAATGCTGTAGATGCAGGATTGATGGATACTTTTGGACGAACGTTCAGTGATGTGATGATTTTATTATTGATTGCATTTGTATTGAATATCCTGTTAGTTCGTTTCCAAAAATATACGAAGTTGCGAGCTGTTTTTACGACAGGAAATGTCCAGATCCAGCAAGCAGCTACAGCTTTTTGGATCTTACTTTTCTGTTTTCCTGAATTAGGAAGAGTAGAAGTATTAGTATTTATGGGGATCATTTTAGGGTGTTACTGGGCAGTTGCTTCTAATTTAACTGTTGGTGTGACACAAGAATTGACAGACGGAGCTGGTTTTGCGATTGCGCACCAACAGATGTTTGGGGTGTACCTATTTTCTACCTTAGCGAAGTGGTGGCAAAAGAGTAGTCGAAAAAAAAATGGGAATAGAAAAGCCGATAAAAAGCTTGAAGATATGGAGCTTCCGGGTTTCTTATCCATTTTCAACGAAAACATGGTGGCGACTTCTTTATTGATGCTGTTCTTCTTTGGCATCATCTTATTAGTATTAGGACAGGAGTACTTGATTGAGGCAGAATTTATGGTGGCAGGACAAAGTTTTCTATTCTACGTACTGACCACTTCTTTGAACTTTGCTGTGTATTTAGCCATTTTACAGCTTGGTGTCCGGACCTTTGTGGACGAGTTGACACAATCTTTCCAAGGAATCTCAAATACTATTTTACCAGGAGCTGTGCCAGGGATCGATGTGGCTGCAACTTTTGGCTTTGGATCACCAAATGCAGTCACGATCGGGTTTTTATTTGGTGCATTAGGACAATTCTTGATGATCATCTTATTGATCGTCTTCCGATCACCAACGATCGTGATCGCTGGATTTATCCCACTATTTTTTGATAATGCGGTCATCGCTGTGTTCTCTAATAATCGGGGTGGGTTCAAGGCAGCATGTTTGTTCCCTTTCTTATCTGGGCTGATCCAAGTCGGTGGTTCTGCACTCTTTGCGACATGGATCGGGTTATCTAGTTACGGAGGGTACATTGGTATGTTTGATTGGGCGACTGCTTGGCCAGTCTTTACTGTTTTGATGAAATTTTTTGGTTATGCAGGTGTTGCACTAGTGGTCGTCGGTTTGTTGCTAATTCCGCAACTACAATATCGAAAAAATCCAGAAGGATATTTTTTGATTGTGGAGGATTATCAAAAATATAAAGAAAAGTTTGGAGACAGTAATTAATAGGAGGGAAAGTAAATGAGAATTTTAGTTTCGTGTGCCAATGGTTCTGGTACAAGTTTAATGATGATGCGTAGTGTAGAAAAGGCAATGAGAGAATTAAATATTACAGTGAGTAAAATCCATCATTGCCCGATCTCTGAAGGTAAAAGTTCGGCAAGTCAATATGATGTCGTCTTTACGCCACTCAATTTTATGCCGATGTTCATGCAAGCAATTGAGCGAGGTGTAACGGTCGTGGGGATCAAAAATGTGATGTCACCTACTGAGATCTGTGAGAAATTCAAAGAAACAACAATGTACAAAGAATTGAAATCAAAGGAGAATTAGATGAAACGACCAAAATTACAAATTGCTCTGGATCATAACACGTTAGCGTCTGCATTGGCAGATGTGAAAAAAATTGGAGAAATCGTCGATGTGATTGAAGTAGGCACCATTCTTTGTCTTCAAGAAGGAAGCAAACCAATCGAATGTATGAGAAAAATGTTTCCAGAAAAAACGATCGTTGCGGATACAAAATGTGCCGACGCAGGAGAAACTGTGGCTGGTAATGTAGCGCAGGCTGGGGCAGATTTCATGACAGTGATCTGCTGTGCCTCTCTAGCTACCATGCAAGCCGCACAAAAGAAAGTCAAAGCACTTCAAGTAGAACTATACGGAGAATGGACGATGGAACAAGCAAAAAAATGGCGAGAAATTGGGATTTCTCAGGTCGTCTATCATCAAAGTAGGGATGCCTTGTTAGCTGGAGAAGTTTGGGGAGAAAAGGATCTGAAGCTCGTCCAACAATTGATCGATTTAGGTTTTCAAGTCTCAGTAACTGGTGGGCTGTCAATTTCAACGTTAGCCTTGTTCCAAGGGATGCCGATCTTTCATTTTATTGTCGGTCGAGGATTGACGGCGTGTGCAGATCCTATCATACAAGCCCAAGCATTCCAAAAGGAGATCAAGCGACTGTGGGGAGAATGAGATGACGAGAATCGGACTTTATGAAAAGGCGCTGCCTAGCGGATGGTCGTGGCAAGAGCGGTTAGATGCAGTAAAAGAATTGGGGTTTGATTTTCTGGAAATATCGATTGACGAAAGCGAGGAACGATTGGCTCGTTTAGATTGGACGAATGAACAAATCGCTGAGTTAAAAGAAGCGATAGCGGTTTCAGGGATTGCTATCCATTCGCTTTGTTTAAGTGGGCATCGCCGTTTTCCATTCGGCTCAGCAGATGTCAAAAAACAAGAAAAAGCCTTATCTATGATGAAAAAGGCGATACAGCTTGCGTATCGGTTAGGTATCAGGATCATACAAGTGGCGGGATACGATGTATACTATGAAAAAAAATCAATAGAGACAAGAGAAGCGTTTATCAGAGGATTGCGTGCCAGTATCAAAGAGGCAGCACAGTTTGGGATAATCTTGTCGATTGAAGTCATGGATGACCCATTTATGAATTCCATTCGTAAATTCATAGAGATAAAAAAACAACTCCCTTCTCCTTATTTACAAGTGTATCCTGACTTAGGAAATCTATCAGCGTGGCCAGAAAATAATGTGGCGATTGAACTTGAACAAGGCATCGAATATATTACTTCGATCCACCTAAAAGATACGCAACCAGTAACAGCTAGTAGTAAGGGTAAGTTCAGAGACGTTCCGTTTGGTCAAGGTTGTGTGGATTTTTCTGGCTTATTTAAAACATTGAAACGTGTAAATTACGAAGGGCCATTCTTGATTGAAATGTGGAGTGGTCAGGATAAGGATTATGAAAGTCAGATCTTACAAGCGAAAGAATATCTATTGCCAAAGTTAAAAGAATCGGGATTTTAACCTCAATTTTTTGATGAAACTTAGAAATAAACGACTGACATATTCCTTATTGAATATGATCAACTCAATTGTTTTTTCTTTTATTGATTATTCTGAGCAGATTATTCCTCTAAAAATTTATCAAGTGATAAGATATATTTATCAGTTGATAAATTTTTAGGGGGAATTTTATGTTTTTAGCATTAAATGAAATCATTCATTCAAAATTACGCTATGCCTTAGTGACAGGCGTCATGTTTCTAATCGCATACCTTGTCTTTTTTTTGACAGGATTAGCCTATGGGTTGGCACAAGACAATCGAACTGCTGTAGATAAATGGGAGGCAGATACCATTGTTTTATCAAAAGACGCCAATACAAACTTAGGGATGTCGATGATCACGAAAAAGATGGCAGAAGAAGTGAAAGGTGATCAAGTCGCTTATTTAGCTCAAACACCTGGAGTAGTCACGAGTCCAGATCGTCCAGATGCTGATAAAGTCAATGTTAGTTTTTTTGGAATCGATCAAAACCAATTCATCATGCCGAATATCGTGGAAGGAGAAGAATTCCAGTCAAATGATGAAGCAGTCGGTGATATTAGTTTAAAAGAAGAATATGGCTTAGACATTGGAGATACGATCAAATTATCAGGAAGCGACAAGACATTTAAATTGACTGGATTTACTGAGAATGCCAAATTCAATGTCTCTCCTGTCGTCTATACAACGATCAATGCGTACCAAGAGATACGATTTGAGAAACAAGATGCAACTGATAATGCTCGTATCAATGCAGTGGTCGTGCGAGGAGATGTGGATAGCTTACCGGATGATCTAGAGAAAATCAGTATTTCGACATTCATCAATGAACTACCAGGGTACAATGCACAAGTATTGACGTTTGGTTTCATGATCGGCTTTTTGATTGTGATTGCAGCAATCGTGATCGGCATTTTCATTTATGTATTGACCATGCAAAAAATCAATATTTTTGGTGTACTTAAAGCCCAAGGCGTTACTGGTGGATTTATTGCACGTTCAGTAGTTGCACAAACGTTCTTACTTTCATTTTTCGGTGTCGCTCTTGGATTGTTTGGAACGTTCGTTACCTCACTTGTTCTACCAGATGCTGTACCATTCCAAAGTAACTGGTTGTTTTTCGGTGTGATTAGTGTAATGATGTTGATCGTTGCTATTTTAGGGGCACTTTTCTCTGTTAGAACGATCGTAAAAATTGATCCATTAAAAGCAATCGGATAGAAAGGAGAATGGGAAATGAAAGCAATTGAATTTATAGATGTTGAAAAAAGTTTTAAAGATGGTGATCAAACCATCCAAGCATTGAAAAAAACAAATGTCAGTGTCGATAAAGGGGAGTTTGTCGCAATCATTGGACCATCTGGTTCTGGAAAGAGTACCTTCTTAACGATTGCAGGCGGTTTACAGACACCAAATAAAGGAACCGTCAAGATCAATGGAGAAGATTTCAGTGAACAACCGGAGAAAAAACGAGTAAAATTACGGTTTAAGGAAATCGGATTTATTCTTCAAGCTTCCAATCTAGTTCCATTTTTGACCGTCAAAAAACAATTAGTACTGGTCGATAAGATCAAGCATGAAAATCGACAAGAAGAGGCAAAAGAACTATTCCAACAACTTGGGGTGGATAAACTCCTTAATAAGTATCCAGAAGATCTTTCGGGTGGTGAACGACAAAGAGTGGCAATTGCTCGAGCGCTATATAACGATCCTTCGATTATTTTGGCAGATGAGCCAACAGCTAGTTTGGATTCAGAAAAAGCAGTAGAAGTTGTAGATATTTTAGCAAAAGAATCCAAGGAAAAAAATAAAGCAATCATAATGGTCACTCATGATACCCGACTTATTGACAGATGTGATAAAGTATTTATGATAGAAGATGGTGTCTTTCGAGAAAAAAAATAAGTCAGAGGGTGTAAAAGTTGGTCCATCGATACAATAAGGATACACAAGAGAAAATTTTAAAAGAAGCCAATCGTTTGTTTATGTCAAAAGGTTATCAAGGAACTTCAACACGTGAGATTGCTAAAAATGCTGGAATCACGCAACCAAATCTTTATCATTACTTTAGCGATAAAGAAAAGTTATATTGTGCAGTCTTAGAAGAGCATTTGAGTACTGTAGGTACAGACTTAAGAGCAATCTTAGAAGAGAACAAACTTGATTTTAAACAATCTTTGACTAAAATGACGAAGTATCTGATCGATACCCATCTTTTAGACCTATTTATGATGCACCATGATTTAAAATCAAACCTTTCTGCCGAGACACGAAATCATCTTTTTACCTTGTGGAAAAAAAGTTATCGTGAACCATTTGAAGTGATTTTTTCGACAAATCAATCTTTGATGCGCGCTCATGTTACGACAGAAATTGCTGCAAAGCACTTTTTTCTTCTGTTAGCACCATATATCACCGAATCTTCTAATTCACTTGAAAACCCATTTAGTGTGGAACGACTGATCGATTTATACCTTCATGGTGTCGTAGCTGATTAAATGCGGTGGGGACAGAAGTGTCCAGCTCCGAGAAATAAGCCGAGAAATCCAAAAATCGTTTTTCAAATTTTGGGTTTCTCGGCTTTTTATGAAGGAGTTACTTCTGGAACTTCGTTTATTTGATTTTTAAGATTAGAAACAAAAATCAATTTAATTTCTTGTCCTCTACGCCTTTTTGTTATTATATTTTCTCGGATTGTTATTTTTTAATTAAAATAATGAGGGATATTTAATTTTTCTAGCAATTGAGAAAAAGAGATGAAAAGCAAGTGATATAAAGATTTTTAATAATAACGATTATAAAATAGATAAATAACTAAGGTGATTTAATTTGTTTTTTAAATAATTTTAGGAAAACGGTTGAAAAAGCCATTTTCAGGTGATAATATTCTGTTAGCAACAAAAGTTTCACTGAGTTTAACTCACTATTTTAGAGAAATAGAGGAGGGATGAATAACATATTTTCGTATTTATTTTGTTACATAATTGTTTTTTGAAAAGTGAATAGTGTAAAAAGGGGAGAATTTAAAAATGAAAAGTATTAAAAAAATTGGGTTGGCAGCAATGTTATTTTCTTCTGTTGTCTCAACGGCGCTTCCGACAATTGGGGAATTGTCTATCGTCAATGCAGAAGAAATCCAACAAACAGAACAACAAGCAACTTATAGAAACGTAATGTACTATGGTGACTGGTCGATTTGGGGCGGCGAAGGTAACTTTTATCCAAAAGATATCCCAGCAGATCAATTGACTCACTTGAATTTTGCCTTTTTAGATTTTGATAGTAATGGCGAACTAGTCTTTACTGATGCAGACGCAGCGACAGGCGCACCTGTAGGATTACCGGGCGTACAATGGAACTCTGCTAGTTCTGGTATCTTAAATGCGATTCAAGATTTACGTGGAAAAAATCCAAACATGAAAATTGGTGTTTCATTAGGTGGTTGGTCTAAATCAGGAGATTTCTCTGAAGTAGCAGCAAACCCTATGAAACGTAAGAACCTTGTAGATAATGTAGCAAAATTTATTAAATATACAAATATGGACTTTGTCGATGTTGACTGGGAATTCCCGGCAGATGTACGTCAACCAGATCTAGTGGATAACGAAAATGACGAAGGAACACCAAATGCAAAACCTGAAGATAAAGAAAATTACATAAAATTATTAGATGAAATTCGCGAAACAATTGATAAACAAGGCGAAGAATTAGGAAAAACATATGAACTATCTGTTGCATTGCCAGCAGCTCAAGGTAAATTAGATTCAGGTATCGACGTGAAACGACTATTTGATGTTGTCGATTTCGCAAACATCATGACTTATGACTTAACTGGTGCATGGTCAGATACAAGTGGTCACCATTCAGCACTTTACGGGAATCCAGCTGATCCTAATTATGATGAAGGCTTCTCAGTAGATCAAACAGTAGAATACCTACGTGAGAAAGGTGCGGCTTCAGAAAAAATCGTTATTGGAGCAGCATTCTATACTCGTGGATGGAACGAAGTGGCAAAAGGGGATAATGAAGAGGCACCGGGATTATTCCAAAAAGCAGAATTATCAAGTCAAGATGCCGATCAAACACCAAGTTATGGAGCGAAAAACAAAAATCCATTAAAAGTAGGTGACGGTGGACGTGCCAGTGGTGTATGGCCATATCGAGATATTGAAACGTTACTTGGTAATACATCTGGATTGAAAGAGTATTGGGATGACGTAGCGAAAGCACCATTTATGTACAGCGAAACAACTGGTGAATTCTTTACTTACGAAAATGAAAAATCAGTGACTTATAAAGCTGAATATGTAAAAGAAAACCAACTTGGTGGAATCATTTCATGGCAACAATCACAAGACAAAGAAACAACTGGAACAAAACGTGATGAGTTGACCAATGCAATCAAAGAAGGATTGTTAGGTAGTGAGAAACTTCCAGAGTTTGAAATCAAGAGCACACCATTGAATGTGGATGTTGAGATCTCAACTTATACACAATATGGCGTTAGTGGCTACGACGTAAAAATTACCAACAATGAAAAAATGGAAGAAACTTCTTCTGTATTGAAATTAGTTGAATTTTCACAAGAAACAATCAAATTACCTAAATTAGTGATTCCAATGGCGACAAATGAAAAGCTTGGCGCTGGTGATTACAAAGCAGGTACTGTAACAAATGTTGATGGCGCTGCAATCGTTGATTTGTCTTCTGTATATGATGGCAAAGAAATCGCACCAGGTGCATCTTATGAGTTCAGATTGAGTTCAAATGCTGCTGAAGCAGATGTCGCTGTTGACAATATCGACTCAATCACATTAAGCCAAAGAATTGGTAACGAAGGTATTGAAATCAATAAACAAGTGATCTTTGGTGAAGGTTCAACGACTGAACCAGGAACACCGGATACAGAAGCACCTTCAGTACCAACAGAACTAACAGCTTCAACAATCGGTGAAACAAACGTTTCTCTATCATGGACAAAATCAACTGACGACAAAGGGGTCGCAGGATACTACGTTTTCCGTGATGGCAAACAAGTGGGTCAATCAGCAACAACTTCATTTACTGACGCTGGTTTAACTGCAGATACAGAATATTCATATACAGTAAAAGCATTTGACCGTGCCGGAAATGTTTCAGAAGAAAGTAAAGCATTAGTTGTTAAAACGTTAGAAAAAGCACCAGTAGATACAGAAGCACCTTCAATTCCATTAGACTTGAAAGCTTCAACGATCGGTGAGAAAAATGTATCATTGTCTTGGACTCGTTCAACTGACAATGTTGCAGTAGCAGGATACTATGTTTTCCGTGATGGCAAACAAGTGGGTCAATCAGCAACAACTTCATTTGCTGATGCTGGCTTAACAGCGAATACGGAATACTCATATACAGTAAAAGCGTTTGATGCAGCAGGAAATGTTTCAGAAGAAAGCAAAGCATTAGTTGTCACAACTTTAGAAGAAACAACTCCGCCAGCTGAAGGCGAATGGGATGCGAACAAAGTCTATGATTTAGGTGATGTAGTAACTCATAAAGGAAATACTTATCGTGCGAAATGGTGGACACAAGGTGATGAGCCAGGAACTGAACAATGGGGTCCATGGGAACTAATTGGTTAATTTAAATAAAAAAAGAACAGGGCAGATTGCCTTGTTCTTTTTTTTATAATGTTATTCTGTCATTGTTATTTATCTTATTTACTCGAATTCACTGAAAAAAACATGTTAGTTAAAAAATAAACAAAATAATATGGTTTAAAAATAACTTGAAACACGACAAGTGTAATCGGTTGCAATTAGTTGCATTAAAAATAAATAAATGTTAAATTCATGTTTGCAAGATTTTTACAATTAAAATTTATCTGATTTCTAATTTTTAAGGAGTGATAAAATAACTTTTAACCTGTGATTTGGGCGCGTTTGTTTTTTCGTAAAAAAACTGAGAAAAAAAGGAGATGAGATTGATATGAAAAGAATTAAGAGTATTAGTTTAGTTGCTTTGTTATTTTCTTCGATTGTTGCAATGACTTTACCAGCATTTAATGAGTCGCCAGAGGTTCATGCTGAAGAGGTGCGAGAAACTCAGGTCGCACCTTATCGCAATGTCATGTACTATGGCGATTGGTCGATTTGGGGTGGAGAAGGAAATTTCTATCCTAAAGATATTCCAGCTGATCAAATCACTCATTTGAATTTTGCCTTTTTAGATTTTGATAGTAATGGCGATTTAGAATTTACAGATACGGATGCTGCTGTTGGTGCGCCTGTAGGACAAACAGGGGTTCAATGGAATTCAGCAAGTTCGGGTATCTTGAATGCGATCCAAGATCTACGTGGGAAAAATCCTAATATGAAAATTGGTGTCTCTTTGGGCGGCTGGTCTAAATCAGGTGATTTTTCTGAAGTAGCGGCTGATCCAGTGAAACGACAAAATCTAGTGGAGAACGTTACCCGCTTCATCAAATATACGAATATGGATTTTGTTGATGTCGATTGGGAGTATCCTGCAGATGTTCGACAACCTGACTTGGTAGACAATGTTAACGATGAAGGAACGCCAAATGCAGTACCTGAAGACAAAGAAAATTACATCATTTTACTAAATGAGATTCGTGAATCGATTGATGAACAAGGCGAAGAACTAGGCAAAACTTATGAATTATCAGTTGCGCTGCCTGCATCTCAAAGTAAATTATCTTCAGGGATAGACATTGATGGTTTATTTGAAGTTGTTGATTTTGCAAATATCATGACCTATGATATGAACGGTGGTTGGGGTGACCGCAGTGGACATCATACAGCACTTTATGGGAATCCTGCTGATCCTAATTATGACCAAGGACTTTCGGTAGATCAAACGGTTCAGTTTTTAAGGGAGGAAGGTGCGCCAGCTGAAAAAATCGTGATTGGGGCAGCTTTTTATACTCGTGGTTGGCATGAAGTGGCAGAAGGCAATGATCCATTACTACCGGGATTGTTCCAAACGGCTGAACAGAGTAATCGAAATGCTGACCTAACGGCAACATACGGTGCAAAAAATAAAAGTCCATTAGTCGTTGGGGATGGTGGTAGAGCCGGCGGTGTCTGGCCATATCGAAATATTCCAGATTTGATCAGTGCAACGAGTGGATTGACTGAGTACTGGGATGATGTAGCGAAGGCTCCTTATATGTACAGTACAGAAACAGGCGAGTTTTTCAGTTTCGATAATGAACGTTCAATCGGTTACAAAACCCAGTATGTGCAAGAAGAAGAACTGGGTGGTGTGATTTCTTGGATGCAATCACAAGACAAAGAAACGACAAGTACAAAACGTGATGAATTGACGAATGCGATCAAAGAAGGATTATTTGGGAATACGCCATTACCACAGCACGAGATCGTTAGCACACCGTTAGATATCTCTGTAGATATTACGCCTTATACAGAGAATAATGTAAGCGGGTACGAAATCACTTTGACAAATAATGAAACATTGATAGAAACGTCTACTGTACTAAGCGCTGTGGAAGCTGCCCAGAAAACAGTCAAATTGCCTAAACTTATGCTGGAGTTGAATAGTAATGAAAGGTTAACTTCTGGTAACTTCAAGGCAGGGGATGTGACTACCACGAACGGCATGGTAACTGTTGATCTAGCCACCGTTTATGATGGCAGAGAACTTGCTCCAGAAGCTTCTTATGATTTCCGTTTACAATCTGATACGTCACAGGTTTCGGTTGATCATATTGACACGATCACTTTAAGTCAACGAATTGGGACTGACGGTATTGAAATCAATCACCAAGTGATCTTTGGTGTAGAAGCGCCAGACCCATCAGATGTTGAGGCACCGTCAATTCCAACAAATGTGGCAGCAACCACGATCAATGCGACAGAAGTGACGTTGAACTGGACGGCTTCAACCGATAATCAGCGAGTAGCAGGTTACTTTGTTTACCGTGATGGTCAATTAGTAGGGCAACCAAGAACGCCATCATTTACAGATACGGGATTAGCACCTGATACACAGTATACGTATACTGTAAAAGCATTCGATGCCTCAAACAATGTTTCGGCAGCTAGTCAACCAGTGATCGTTCGAACCTTGGAAGACAGTGTGCCTGGATATGCGGCATGGGATGCCTCAACAGTCTATCTTATGGGTGATAGAGTCACTCATTTAGGAAATGCGTATCGGGCGAAATGGTGGACACAAGGCGATGAACCTGGTACTCAACAATGGGGACCATGGGAATTGATCAATTAGATCGTTTTAATATAAACAGATTCAGCGGTGACCATGTACTGGCAACTGGTTGCTGATGAAATGGAAGAACCTCGTTGGTCTTGATGAAACATCAATACCTAACGAGGTTCTTGCGTTTAGAAAAAAATTACTGATTGAAATAAGTGAGTAGCGCTTGTGTGATCGATTGCGCCAACTGTTGTTGATAGTTAACAGTAGTCAATGTAGCTAAATCTTCGTCATTGTTCATATAGCCCATTTCGATCAAGAGGGATGGCTGAAGGTTTTCTCTTAACACCTGATAGTTCCCTGTAGCAGTTCCACGAGATGTAATGAGCAGATCCGCCAGTTTATCAGAAATAGTTTCCGCTAGACGTTGATCACTATTGTAATAATAATAAGTGGTTGTACCAGTTGCTTCATTGGCTGATTCAGTCGAATCAGCATGTAAGCTGATAAAAAGGTCAGCTGATTTTTCTTCGCTAAATGCACAAATGTCATCTAATGAAATGTAGTCATCTGTTTCATGTGTCAAATAAACCGTTGCGCCAGCGGCTTCTAAACTCGTTTGTAACTGTTTTGCAGCAGCGAGTGTCACTGTCTTTTCTTCTATATGTCCATCTATGCTAAGCGCGCCTGTATCGTCGCCTCCGTGTCCAGGATCTAGCACGATCACCGCTTCTGATAGGTCACTCGGTAGCTCTTGTGTCGAGCGAGTCAGTGATGAGCCATCCGTAAGTGATAAATAGCCAGTTTCACCATCATTCGTGGTAATTTTGTAGGCGTTGTCTGTAGTTGAAAGAAGCGTGGCCAGTTCACCAGCATTGACGGAAATTAGCGGTTCACTTAATGACGAGTCTGCATACAATGTAGCATCTTCTTTTCCGATTTTTATGAGGGTCTCTGAAGAAGAATCAGTTGATTGTATGATGCTAGAGACACTATTGCTTGTCTGTTGTCTCGTATCTGTTTCTTGATTGCTAAGACCAAATTTGAAAAGAGCAATGATCCCGATCAGACATATAAAAATAATAATTCGCATTTTTTTCATCGTTTTCACCTCTTGAACATGAGGATAAACAACAAAACTTAAATCGAACTTAAAGAAAAGCGGAACAAGCTAAAACGGATAGTTAGTTGACTATTTTTTTGGCTTTTTCTGTGTTCGCAAAATGCAATTTTGCATAGTTTGCTAACAAGGCTTCGCCACCTTTTTTTAAAATCGTTGCAGCGACTTGGTCGGATTTTGTACCTGCACCAGAAGGAAGCGTGAGACCAAGTTCAGCAGATTCTTTGTCCAACTCTTCTAAAAAGCTTGCGCGACTAATGATCGAAGCGGCAGCAACAGCTAAATGATATTGTTCACCTTTTGTCACAAAGTAGAGTTTTTCGGTGAGTTGATTTTTTTCTAAACGAGCGTATTTTTTAAAGTTGGCTTCCGGTGTGAACTGGTCGATCAAAATAGCATCCGGCTTGACTGGTGCTATTTTTTGTAACAATAAATGGATAGCTTGATTGTGTAAAGCGACCTTCATTCTCACTGCATTATACGTAGGTTGGATCTCATTGTATTTTTTTGGTGGTAGAACCAGTAATTGATATGGGATCGTTTCCTTTAATACTTTGGCTAATTGAATGATTTGTCCATCTTTTAATTCTTTTGAATCTTTGACGCCTAACGTGCGTAATTCTTTCAATTGTGTTTGATCGACATAGGCAGCACAAACAGTCAGTGGGCCAAAGTAACTACCGTTGCCGACTTCGTCACTCCCTAAAACAGATAGTGTTTGTAGATCTTTGGGTAAGGAAGAAGAATTAGTTTGTGTCGATTTTTTTGCTGTAAGTGGGTTTCCCCATTTCGCTGCTTCTTGTTCAGCGCCGGTACCTTGAAACATCACTTTTCCAGAAGTATAGGCAGTGATCGTTGTGCCATTTTTTTTAGCGGAAAAATGCGTATATGGAATCGGCTTTTGTACTAAAAATGGGCGATATGCCTCTTTCATCATGTTCATTTGATTTGTTGTTACCTTTAAGATAATGTTACTCATGTTTTCCTCCTGTTGTGATCCAGTCGTAAGAAAAGTTGTATTTGACTAGATCTAGCTGATTTGAAATCAATGCACACATAGCATTTTTGCAAAGTTTATCATATAATAGTAAAGTATTTATAATGAAGTTTTTCGTGTACGGTTAATTACTTAACTATATGGTACACTAGTTAATATTTTTGGCAATAGGAGGAGACAGATTCATATGGCACATGAAAAAACACGCTATAAAGCGGTGATTGCGGACCAAACGTATACTATTATCGGGCAAGAATCAAAACAGCATATGGATATGGTCACAAAATTAATCAATGAACAATTAGCTGAACTGAAAGAATTGTCCCCTCAATTAGACAATGAACAAGCAGCTATTTTATTAGCAGTCAATGCATTTTCTGATCAATTGAAAAGACAGGAAAAAAATTTGAATTTAATAAAAGAAGTCACAGAACTGAAACAAAAAATGGTGAGATTCACAGAAATGGAAAATCGGATCAAACGAATCGAAGCAATTGAAAATGAAGCACGAGCAGTATTGAAAGAAAATGGAAGTGACCATGAAATCAAGAATCATGTGGAAGCACAACAGATTCTAAATGAAAAACGAAAAGGTCAAATCAAACAAAGATCTTCGAATTGATATTATTATAGAAGAGAAAGGAAGAATGTATGCTTAGTCTTTTGATTTTATTTATTTTGCTGATTGCATTTTTTTCTGGAGCCAGTCGTGGTTTTGCGCTACAGGGAATTTATCTGGTTGGCTATTTTGTCTCATTTCTAGCAGCACAAACCTATTACAAAACATTAGCCAATCATCTGCAATTATATATTCCTTATCCTGCGGTAACCGCCAATTCTAACTTAGTTTTTTTTGATCAAGCTTTTTCATTTAAACTAGATGAAGCATTTTATGCGGGAGTGGCTTTCTTGATCATTTTATTTGTTGGTTGGCTAGTCACACGATTCATTGGGGTATTCGCTCATGGGTTGACGTTTATTCCTGTACTAAAGCAATTAGACTGGGTAGCAGGAGGGATTTTATCCGTGATCATCACCTATATTTCGTTGGTTCTAGTTTTACGTTTACTGACATTTATTCCGGTGGGATTTATCCAAAACCAATTTAGTGGCAATAATCTTGCAACATTTATGGTTGAACGAACACCTATTTTAGCAAATAAAATATATGATTTATGGGTGACACAAGTGATTAACTAAGTAAGAGATGATTTTTTGTCAATGACAGAGGCTATGAAGATGTTGGTTAGTCTTGAAGACTGCTTAGCCATCTATCGGCCTCTTTTTTAGTGAAAGTAAGGTGAAAAAATGAACAAACGCATTCTAGAAACATTAGAGTTTGAAAAAGTAAAACAACAAGTACGACAGTTTGTGATCACAGCACAAGGGCAAGAAGAATTAGCCCAGCTTGTGCCAGTGAATGAAGCAGAGACGATCAGATATTGGTTGGAAGAAACAGAAGATGGTCTAAAAGTCCAACGATTGCGTGGCGGTATCCCAATCCCCAAATTAGAGAATATCCGCCCACATATGAAACGGATCCAAATCGGTGCGGATCTTAATGGGGTCGAGTTAGCACAAGTTTCTCGTGTCTTATCTACTACTAGTGAGTTGCGACGTTTTATTGATGATTTAGCAGATAGCGAGATTGAGTTTGCGCGTCTTTATTTTTGGACAGATCAATTAGTCGCTATCCCATCCTTGAGCCGTCGTTTGAAAGAAGCAATCGATGATGATGGACGAGTGACGGATGATGCCTCTCCAGAGTTGAAGACGATCCGCCATAATATCCGTAGAAGCGAACAAGCAGTCAGAGAACAATTAGATGGGATCGTTCGTGGGAAAAATGCCAAATACCTAAGCGATGCCATCATTACGATGAGAAACGACCGCTATGTTATTCCAGTAAAACAAGAATATCGTGGTGTGTTTGGCGGAGTCGTCCATGATCAAAGTTCTTCGGGACAAACACTATTCGTTGAACCAAAACAAGTCGTGGAGTTGAACAATCGCTTGCGTCAATATCAAATTGCCGAACGCAATGAGATCCAACGTATTCTAAGTGAGTTGTCGGCGGAGTTGGTTCCTCATCGCCAAGAAATCATCCACAATGCGTATGTCATTGGAAAAATGGACTTGATGAATGCGAAAGCACGCTTTGGGAAAGAACTAAAGGCAATCGTACCGACGATCAGTACAGAAAACATTGTTGATTTGAAGCAAGCCAGACACCCATTGATCGATCAAGAAAAAGTCGTACCAAATGATATTTCGATTGGGGAAAACTATCAAGCGATCGTCATTACTGGACCAAATACTGGTGGGAAAACCATCACGTTGAAAACACTGGGCTTATTGCAATTGATGGGGCAAGCAGGGTTACCGATCCCGGTGGATGAAGAAAGTCAGATCGGGATCTTTGAAGATATTTTTGCTGATATCGGAGATGAACAATCGATTGAGCAAAGTTTATCGACCTTCTCCTCACATATGACAAATACCGTGGATATCCTTTCCAAAGTTAATGAAAAAAGCTTAGTTTTATTTGACGAACTAGGTGCAGGGACTGATCCTCAAGAAGGAGCAGCGCTAGCAATTGCTATTTTAGATGATCTAGGAAAGAAATCTGCCTATGTGATGGCAACAACACATTATCCTGAACTGAAAGTCTACGGCTACAATCGTTCGAATACCATCAATGCAAGCATGGAGTTCAACGTTGACACCCTTAGCCCCACATACCGCTTGTTGATCGGCGTGCCAGGTAGAAGTAATGCCTTTGAGATTTCAAGTCGTTTAGGATTAGACAACCAAGTCATTGATGAAGCCAAGCAATTGATGAACGATGAAAGTCAAGACTTGAATGAAATGATCACTGATTTAGAGAATCGTCGAAAAATGGCAGAAACAGAGTATTTAGAGATGCGTCATTATGTCGATGAAGCGCAACGTCTGTACAATGATTTGAAAGAAGCTTATAGCTACTTCTTTGAAGAGCGCGAACAAGAAATGGCGAAAGCCAAACAAAAAGCCAATGCACTTGTTTCTGAAGCAGAAGAAAAGGCAGAAAAAATCATCGCAGATATTCGCAATTTACAAAAACAAGTGGGGCAAGGTACGGTCAAAGAGCATCAATTGATCGATGCCAAATCACAGTTAGCTAACTTGCATCAAGAAGAACAATTAAAGAAAAATAAAGTCTTGAAAAAAGCGAAAGAACAGAAAACATTGAAACCAGGTGACGAAGTACTCGTGACGACTTATGGGCAACGTGGAACATTGTTGCGCAAAAATGGCAACCAATGGCAAGTGGAGATCGGTATCTTGAAGATGAACGTTTCGGAAAGTGAATTGACACCGATCGCTCCCCAAAAAGAACCACAACAACGAGTGATCCATACGGTTCGCTCAGATGCGCATTCGACGGTCTCCAATCAACTTGATCTTCGAGGGAAACGTTATGAAGAAGCATTAAATGAAGTCGATCTATATTTAGATGCGGCAATTTTGGCTGGCTACCCTCAAGTGACGATCGTTCATGGAAAAGGCACAGGCGCACTAAGAACCGGGATCACCGATTATTTAAAAAATCATCGTAGCGTCAAGAGCTTCGATTTTGCTCCTGGAAATCAAGGGGGCAATGGTGCGACAATTGTTAAATTTAAATAAAGCTTACTAAAGGTAAGCAAATAGCTCGAATCTAGGTACCAATAGTGCTATACTTAGAATAGACTAATAAATGGAGGTCTTTGATATGGCTCAAGTAATTACAGATGCAACATTCAACGAAGAAACAGATAAAGGGTTAGTTTTAATCGACTTTTGGGCAACTTGGTGTGGACCTTGTCGAATGCAAGCGCCAATTTTAGACCAGTTAGAAGAAGAATATGACGAAGACGAATTCAGAATCGTGAAGATGGATGTTGATGAAAATCCTGAAACACCACAACAATTTGGGATCATGAGTATTCCAACATTACTTTTGAAAAAAGACGGCGAAGTAGTAGAAAAAGCAATCGGTGTTCAATCAAAAGATCAATTACGTCAAATGATTGCCCAACACTTATAAGATTAAGTAACTAACACATCAGACTGAGACAACAATCATATGGATTGCTGTCTCGGTTTTTTTGCGACTAATCAAGTCATGAAACTGAACAGAGAAGTGGAACAAAAAAGTCATAGATGAAGAGAATAGTATCTATTTTTGGAGACAAGATACTTAAAAATTTATACAATAAACTGCGCAAAATTTTTCTTATGTCTCTTCGCTTGATACTTCTCTCTCAACCTCTGTTATAATAGCGATATCAGAAATATAAAGGAGCAGTCACCATGAATGAACGAATAAAAAATAAACTTGCATTACTTCCTGATCAGCCTGGCTGCTATTTGATGAAAGACAAAAACGGCACGATCATTTATGTGGGAAAAGCCAAAGTCTTGAAAAATCGCGTGCGTTCCTATTTTACTGGAAGTCATAACACGAAAACGGAGCGATTAGTCAGTGAGATCGAGGACTTTGAGTACATTGTGACAGAATCCAACATTGAAGCATTACTGCTAGAAATCAATCTGATCAAAAAGAATGATCCAAAATACAATATCATGTTAAAGGATGATAAAACTTATCCTTTCTTAAAAATCACGAATGAAAAATATCCTCGTTTGGTGATCACTCGTAAAGTATTAAAAGACAAAGCCTTTTATTTTGGCCCTTACCCGGATGTTGGGGCTGCGAATGAAACAAAAAAGATTTTAGATCGTTTATTCCCTTTACGGAAGTGTAAACCAAGTCAGACAAAAGAACCTTGTCTTTATTACCATTTAGGTCAATGCTTATGTCCCTACTATTTTGATGTAGATCCAGCGGAATATACAAGTATCGTGAACGAAGTCAAACGCTTTTTGAATGGTGGTCATGAGACGATCGAAGCTGAAATCAAAGAGAAAATGGCTAAGGCTGCAGAAAATATGGAATTTGAAAAAGCAGCAGAGTATCGTGATCAAATCAGAGCTATTGAAACGATCATGACAAGACAAAAAATGACAAACACTGATTTGATTGATCGAGATGTGTTTGGTTATGCCATTGATAAAGGCTGGATGTGTGTCCAAGTATTCTTTGTACGTCAAGGAAAGCTGATTGAACGAGATGTATCGATCATTCCTTTTTATAATGAAGCAGAAGAGGATTTCTTAACATACATCGGGCAGTTTTATCAGGAAAATGAACATTTCATTCCAAAAGAAGTGGTGATCCCTGATACGATCGATCAACCGAGTGTTGAGGCGTTATTATCGACAAAAGTCATCCAGCCCAAACGTGGTGAGAAGAAAAAATTAGTCGAACTAGCCAATAAAAATGCAAGGGTGGCATTGAACGAACGCTTTGATTTGATCGTGAGGAAACAAGAACGAACGATCGGAGCGATCGAGCGCCTTGGTAATGCGATGAACATTCCAGCACCCATTCGGATCGAGTCTTTTGATAACTCTAATATCATGGGAACCGATCCAGTAGCGGCGATGGTGGTATTCATCGATGGAAAACCAGCAAAAAAAGAATACCGTAAATACAAAATCAAAACGGTCGTTGGACCAGACGACTATGCTTCGATGCGAGAAGTCATCTACCGCCGCTACGCACGTGTGATACGAGAAGAACTGCCCTTGCCTGATCTGATTTTAATCGATGGGGGGAAAGGGCAAGTCGATGTAGCGAAGGATGTACTGGAGAATCAATTGGGAATCGATATCCCTGTCGCTGGAATGGCTAAGAATGATAAGCATAAAACCAATGAGTTGTTATTTGGGAATGAATTAGAAGTGGTTCCGCTTGAACGAAATTCACCAGAATTCTTTTTATTGCAACGTATCCAAGACGAAGTCCATCGCTTTGCAATCACGTTTCATCGTCAGTTACGTAGTAAAAATAGTTTTGCGTCGCGCTTAGATGAAATTGAAGGGTTAGGGCCAAAACGAAAAAAAATGTTGTTGAAAGAGTTCAAATCGTTAAAAAACATCACCGCTGCGTCAATTGAGGAGTTACAAGAAATTGGTCTACCAAAAAATGTCGCACAAAATGTTTTCGATAAACTGCATAAAAATTGAACTGAGGGCGCTTTACAAAACCTGTAAAGTGTCCTATCATTTTCATATGTACAATAAAAAACAATAACATAAGTTCTTATGTATAAGTTATTTTATATCGTACAGTAAAGGATAGAGGAATTTAGGATGAAGGAGTGAGAAAATGCTAGAAGTAAAGGATTTGGTTAAGACATTTGGCAGTTATACAGCTGTTGATCATGTTTCTTTTCAAATACCTGATGGGAAAATCATGGGATTGATTGGGCAAAACGGGGCAGGAAAAACAACGACTTTTCGTTTGATTTTAGATTTTTTGACGCAAGATCAAGGAGAAGTACTATGGAACGGCCATCATTTGAGTGAAAAAGATTATGACATCATTGGGTATTTACCTGAAGAACGAGGGCTTTATCCCAAGGTATCGATCCAAGAACAGTTGATCTATTTTGCCGCATTACGGGGAAAAACAAAAAAAGAAATTGAACCTAAGATCGATTTTTGGATGGATAAATTTCAAGTAAAAGGGAAAAAAACAGATAAAGTTAAGTCCTTATCAAAAGGAAATCAACAAAAGGTACAACTGATTGCAACACTGATCCACGAACCCAAGTTGATTATTTTAGATGAACCTTTTAGTGGGTTGGACCCAGTGAATGCTGAGCTACTTAAAGACGGGATCATCGAATTGAAGAAAAATGGCTCTTGTGTCATTTTTTCTAGTCACAATATGGATAATGTTGAAAAGATTTGTGACCACTTGATCATGCTTCGAAATGGGGAGATGGTACTAGATGGGAAAGTCCACGAGATTCGAGAAGCATTTGGCAGAACAAAGCTATTTTTGGAGTCTGGATTGTCACAACAAGAAGTAGAGGAAATCGCTGGGGTCCAAAAAGTGGTTCTTCGTGAGGATCAATCGTTGGAAATCACGTTGGATCATCCAGATGTAGGGAAAGAAATTTTTACCCGTGCGACACAATTTGGCTATATTCCAATGTTCAATCAACAACCGCCTACTTTAGAAGAAATCTTCAAGATGAAAGCAGGTGAACTACATGGGTAAATTTTGGATCATCACAAAAGATGTCTATTTGAAAAATGTCAAATCGATTTCTTTTATTATTATGATATTAGTCCCGTTTGTTTTGATGGGTGTGATTTACTTAGCAGGTAATTTTGCTCAACAAAACAGTGAAACAGATAAAATCGGTTTGATTGCTGAAGACCAACAAATCACTGATTATTTGAGTCAATCCGATATGGGGGATTTCCACTTTGAAGCTTTTTCATCGGAGGATGAAGCCAAAAGTAAGTTATCTGACGAAAAGATCGATGCGTACATGGTAGTCACGACAGATAATGGAGAAGTATCCGGAGAATTATTTAGTGAAAACTCATTAGGCCAAGCAACACAACTGTTGATCCAACAGCAGTTGACTGGTTTACAGTCAATGATGCGGGCAAGTAGCTTAGGGATCTCTCCTGAAGAAGTGGCTGCATTAAGTCAACCGGCTGTATTTTCACGACAAAAAGTCAGTTTTGACGCCAATGGTGAAATGACGATAGGAGAAGATAACTCAGCTGTTCAATATGCAGTCAGTTATGTCGCAACGATCATTCTATTCATCATCATCTTAACGTATGCACAGATCATCGCGCAAGAGATTGCTTCAGAAAAAGGGACAAGAATCATGGAAGTGATCTTGTCTAGTACCACTGCACAAAAACATTTTTATGGAAAACTAACAGGAGTTCTGCTAGTGGCAGTCACTCAAATGGCTTTATACGGTATCATCTTTGCAGTAGGATTCAACCAGTTCAAAGATATGGAAATCGTTAAAAGTGTACTGGATGGGATTTCTTTGGATAGTATTTTCGGGCCATTCTTATGGTACTCTTTACTATTTATGTTCTTTGGGATCTTGATCTACGCCGTGTTAGCTGCCTTATGTGGCTCACTAGTCAACAAAGCCGAAGATACAGCAAAAGCGATTTTACCAGTGACGTACCTTTCTTTAGGTGGTTATATGCTAGGATTGATCCTTGGTGCATCTGATCCGAATAATATCGTGATCCGCATCACTTCATACATTCCATTCCTATCTTCATATATCATGCCGATCCGCTTGGCAAATGAAACGGTTGAAATAAGTGGCGTATTGATTTCTTTGATCGTTCTAGTGATCATCACATTCGTATTGATGTTCATGTCCGCAAATATGTACAAATCAAACGTGCTTGTTTACAGTGAAGGTGGTATTTGGACGTCATTGAAACAATCGATTTCAATCATGAGAAATGAACGCAAAAAGAAATAAATGTTGAAGTTGTAACAGAAATATTCAATGATGAGAAATAAGCCGAGACGCCCGAAAGTTGAAGAACAATTTTCGGGTGTCTCGGCTTATTTTCGTAAGAGTTGCTTTTAGACGTATACCTAGAGTGCTTTTGTTTGATTTGAAAAATCCACGATTTTATATGTACCTATTTTTTATTTAGTAAAGTAATTTTGTTGTAAATATCCATTGTGTGTCCTATAATTTTAGGTATACCAATTTTGGAGGCGTTTGGATGGATCAATATTTAGAATTATTGTCAGAAAAATTCCCAACAAAAGAAGAAATCATTACAAAGATCATCAACTTAGAAGCAATCCTACAACTACCAAAAGGAACCGAATTATTTTTAAGTGATATCCATGGAGAGTTTCCAGCATTTGATCATATATTGAGAAATGGTTCAGGGAATCTACGAGAGAAAATCAAAGATTTATTTCAAGATTGTTTAAGTGAAGAAGAGATGAAACGATTAACGATTTTTGTTGCATATCCGGAATACGCATTAGCGACTGACTGGTACAAAAAACAAGACAAAACAATGTTGATCCATCAATTGATCGAGTTACTGCGATTCACTTCTGTTAAGTATACGAGATCAAAAGTAAGAAAAGCCTTGCCTAAAGAATATAGTTATATCATTGAGGAATTATTGTATGTCGATGATCGTGTGCAAGGGAAAAAATCTTATGTGAGTAAAATCGTTGATCAGTTGCTTGAGATGAATGAAGAAGAGCGCTTTTTAAAAAAGTTAGCGCAGACGATTCAACGAATGGTGATCGATCATGTCCACGTGGTCGGAGACATCTTTGATCGGGGGACACAAGCCGCCAAAGTGATGGACCGCTTGATGGAGATCCATTCAATCGATATCCAATGGGGCAACCATGATATTTTATGGCTGGGGGCATATTGTGGCTCGGAAACTTGTTTGTTGACCTTATTGCGTATCGCTGCGCGGTATAATTATTTATTCGAGTTGGAAAAAGAATACGCGTTGAATCTGCGTTCCCTTTGTTCGTTTGCGACAGAAACTTATCAAACAAACCCTTTGTTTACACCTAAGAATAGCCAAGACGCAACGGAACGCGAGAGAGAAGAGATGGAGAAAATCCATCAAGCGCTTGCGATCATGCAATTTAAACTAGAATCGCATTTACTGAAACGACGACCAGAATTTGAGATGGCGGATCGGGATATGTTAGCGAATATCGATTATGAAAAAAATGAGTTGTTTCTGGATGGTCAAAAGTATACGATCCATCACCCATGTTTCCAGACGATTTCTGCGCAGGAACCGGATCGTTTAACGGCAGACGAACGACGAGTGATCGATATGTTGCTGTATTCTTTTCAACATTCACTCCGAATGCAAAAACATATGGATTTCCTTTTAGAAAAAGGTAGGATGTATCTTGTCACGAACCAAAGTATCTTGTTTCATGGCTGTATGCCGGTAGATGAACATGGTGAGTTTCTAAGTTTTAAACTTGGGAGTGAGACGTATCAAGGGAAGCAATTGATGGCATTTTTTGAAGAACAGATTCGTGAAAGTGCTAAATCACTGAAGAAAAAAGAAGACCTAGCGACTGATTTGATTTGGTACGCATGGAGTGGGCCTTACTCGCCGTTGTTTGGTAAAAGTAAGATGGCTACGTTTGAGCGTTATTATTTAGCAGAAAAAGAAACGCATGTGGAAGTCAGCAATGCTTACTATCGATTACGAGACAAAGAATGGTTGAGTCAAAAAGTAAGGAGTGAGTTCGGTGTACCTGTCTATGGTCCAGTGATCATCAATGGACATACACCAGTCAAAGTGAAAAAAGGGGAGTCACCAATCAAAGCGGACGGAACAGTTTTCGTGATTGACGGTGGTTTATCAAAGGCCTATCAACGAACAACGGGTATTGCAGGGTATTCGTTGCTATGTAACTCTTATGGCTTTCAAATCGTGACCCACTACCCATTTTTAGGCATCGAGGAACAATTTGAAACAGCCAATGGCTTGGCAGAAGTCAAAAAGGTCATTGATCAACAGTTGCCACGAAAATTAAATCGTGATACGACAAAAGGGAGCGAATTGCAGCGACAAATCGAGCAATTGAAACAGCTGCTTGAGTATCGTAGAAGTTAACTGCAGATCGATGTTCCTTGCATAAAATGAATGAAAGCCCGTCTAGCCGAAACAACATGTTCCTGCTAGACGGGCTTTTCATTTCGTTTGTAACGATCATAACGATTGTACAAAATAATCAAATAATTTTTGATCGAGTGGATTTTTTTGGTGAATAAGCTCAGGATGCCATTGAACACCAAGTATTCGTTGGTCGGATCCTTTACTTTCAACAGCTTCCACCAATCCATCAGGAGAATACGCTGTTGCTTTTAGTGTGGGAGCAAGATCCCTGATTGCTTGGTGATGATAAGAATTTACAAAATAAGAAGTAGGTAATACTTCGTGGAGGATACTATCTGGTTCGACTGTGATTTCATGCGTAGCAAGTTGTGGGGGAGTTGGTTGTTGTTCATGTTTCACTGACCAATTTGGATATAACGTAAGGTCTTGGTAAAGATTCCCCCCTAACGTTACATTCAATAATTGCATCCCACGACACACAGTTAAGATCGGTTTATTTTGTTTTAATGCTTCATTGATCAACGCCTGTTCAAATAGATCCCGATTCAGGTTTGTTTCTGTCAATTTAGGGTGAGGCGCTTCGTTGTAGAGCGAAGGACTGACATCCTGACCGCCAGCTAGGAGTAGCTTATCGACGAGCTGAATGTAGTCACGAGCGCTTTCTGTGGAAGAAATAGGGAGAAGCAAAGGCAAGCCCCCTGCTTGCTGTACCGCATTAACAAAACCTTGCGGGGTGTAAGTGACTTGATTTCCTTGAAATGTTTCTGTAGCCCGCAGTAATTGATTGGCCGCGATACCAATTTTTTGATGCATACGATTTCCTCCATTCATAAACTACTTCTATTTTAGCAATAGTTTAAAAAAAATTAAAATATTTGTTTTGGAAAACGTACGTAATTATATAATAGGTAGAATGTTTATCTAAAGTTGCTCATTTACTGTCAGTTATGAACTTTCTGAAAGGAAAAAGGGATCTGTTAGTTGAAATTTTACCTGAATTTGTTATACTTGTAAGTAAGAAATATATAAATGGTTGGGCGCAAGCTTCAAGGATCTAGTTCTTCAAGGGGTGAGAAGAACATTTTTTTGAAAGTGCCTAGATTATCTGAAGTTATTTTTAGAGGGACATACTTTCAATGAAAAAAGAAAGGATGTCCCTCTTTTTTTAGAGAAAGGAAGTGGGGAATGTGCTAGAAGCCTTAGAAAAAATCAAACAAGCTGAAAAAGAAAATGAACAAGCGATGAAAAAGATTCAGCAAGAGTTAAAAGATTATAAAGAAGCAAAAGCGGTCGAATTGGATCAACTTCGTGCAAGTCAAAAACAACATTTGGAACAGTTGCTTAAAGAAAAAAAACGAGCGGAACAGCAAAAAGCGATTGCTGAAAAAAATAAATTGAACGAAGACGCTAGACGATTGCAATCCATCGTACAAGAACAATATGAGAAGCAACGTCAGCAAGCGGTTGACGCGATCATTGAAAGGGTGAAAGAAACCTATGGCCGTCACTAAGATGGAAAAAGTGACTCTTATTTCCGATAAACAAAATCAGGATGCCTTATTACAAGCAATCCAAGGCATCCAAAATGTAGAGATTCGCGATCTTTTTCAAGAAACGACAAATAATCAATGGGTGGATACTTATTTTCCTAAGGCAGCGATTTTTGAAAAAGAACCGATCGTCAATGCGCTTACTAGTCGGATCATGCAAACAAGAGAAGCTGTTCAGTTCATTGATCATCATGGGGACAAGCAACAAAAGAAACAACACCTCAAACGAAGAGAAGTGACCTTGCAGGAACTAGAAGCAAATTATTCGGAAGAAGATTTTACGAAGCGTTTAACTGAAATATTAGGCTTGAAGAAACAATGGGAAACATTGGCAGAACAACGAGAAAAACTGTCAGAGCAGGAAGACTGGTTGACACATTGGGCAAATCTGGATGTTATACCGCAAAGCTTTAGTAGTCACCAAACAACAGTTGAGATGGGAACGATCAGTGTTGCTAATGCGACAGAATTTAGAGAAGCATTAGCAAAAGTTCCAGAGGTCTATGTGGAAGAAGTCAGCGAAACAGATCACTTCGTTTACTTGACTTACGTGATGCTCAAAACTTCAGCATCTATTGTCGATGAGATTGCTACTCGTTATGGTTTTGTCAAAGAAGCATATCCTTATGAGCAAACGCCAAAAGAACAGCTACAGGAAATCAAGCAAGAGTTGCAAGCTTGTTACGAAGCACAAAAACAATTAGCGATCAAAATCGGTCGTTGTAGCAGTTACATCCAAGAATTGGAATGGGCAGAAGAAATCCTCTTGGCAATGGCAGAACGAGAAGCAGTGAAGGATCGATTTGTCATGGCGCCTTACCTGATCGTTGTCCAAGGATGGGTCGGCGAGGACGAAAAGCAAGAATTGATCCAGCAGGTAGAAAATACGTTGTCTGCTGATGAAGTCTTTCTTAGCTTTGAAGCGCCCACCGAAGAAGAGATCGATCGAGAAGTACCAACGAAATTGAAGAACCATCCAATCGTGGCACCTTTTGAAATGCTGACGGAAATGTACAGTTTACCTAAGTATCATGAAATTGATCCGACACCATGGATGACGCCATTTTATCTTGTCTTTTTCGGGATGATGGTGGCTGATATTGGTTATGGTTTACTCATGCTTATAGGCGCAATCATTGCGCAAAAATTGTTGGTATTACCTCGAGGGATGCAGCGATTTGCTAAGTTTTTCGAAATCTTAGCGATTCCGTCGATCATCTGGGGATTTATTTATAGTTCCTTCTTTGGACAAGCGTTACCGACCGAAGTATTAGGTATCCACTTACCCTTCCCGTTGTTGTCTACAACAGATGATGTCAATACGATTTTAGTCTTGTCTGTCATTTTTGGGCTTATCCAAATCTTAGTCGGATTGTTTCTTGCAGCAAAAGAGCATATCAAGCGCAAAGATTACGTGGATGCGATCAATGATGGATTTGCCTGGCAAGGGATTTTAGTGGGAGTCGTCCTTTTATTACTTGGTAGTATGATCGTCAAGAACCCGATTTTTGTTTACCTAGGTGCAGGATTAGCGATTTTATCAGCGCTATGTATTTTGGTCATTCCGATTTTCCAATCTTCATCCAAAGCCAAAGGTGCTGCAAAAGGAGCCTATAATTTGTATGGTTTGACTGGTTATATCGGTGATCTAGTGAGTTACACACGATTGATGGCTTTGGGGATCTCTGGTGGGAGTATCGGCGCTGCCTTCAATATGTTGGTTGCTTTCATGCCGCCAGCCGCGCGCTTTAGTGTCGGGATCTTATTGATCATCGCTTTACATGCGTTGAATATGTTCTTGACCTTGCTTAGTGCCTACGTGCATGGCGCGAGATTGCAATATGTCGAATTTTTCGGCAAGTTTTATACCGGAGGCGGGCGGGCCTTCGATCCACTGAAAACAGCGGAAAAATATGTCAATATCAATCATAAGAAAAAGTAAAAAAATTGGAGGAATTTTAAAAAATGATGGATTACTTAATTGCTCAAAATGGTGGAATGGTGTTTGCGGTATTAGCGATGGCAACAGCCACGATCTTTTCAGGGATCGGATCAGCGAAAGGTGTGGGGATGACTGGTGAAGCCGCAGCTGCATTGACGACAAGTCAACCGGAAAAATTCGGACAAGCGTTGATTTTACAATTACTTCCCGGAACACAGGGACTTTATGGCTTCGTAATCGCCTTCTTGATCTTTATCAATTTAAATGCAGATATGTCGGTTGTCCAAGGGCTGAATTTTTTAGGCGCATCTTTACCGATTGCCTTTACAGGATTGTTTTCTGGGATTGCTCAGGGGAAAGTATCTGCTGCAGGTATCCAGATCTTAGCGAAAAAACCAGAACACGCAACTAAAGGAATTATCTTTGCCGCAATGGTTGAAACTTACGCAATCTTAGGCTTCGTTATTTCTTTCTTATTAGTATTGAATGCTTAAACAAGGAGGAAAAACAATGAACGCCATTGATAATATCATTCGTCAAATGAATGAAACAGCTGAAGCAGAACGAGCGGCGTTTGAAAAAGCAGAACGTGAAAAAATCGATCAGCAGTTCAAAATCGAGCGTGCGCGTTTAGAAGCAGACGATGAAAAGCAAAAATCTAAAGAACTTGAAGAAATCGAAAAGAGTTACCGTCAATTAAGAAATCGCCAACAGGTAGAAGTGCGTCAAGCAACACTCAATGAAAAACAAGAATTTTTACATCGTTTGTTTGCTGAAGCACGCCAAGAATTAGAAAGTTGGCCAGCAGCAGATCAACTTTCATTGATGTTCAATATGGTGCAGAATTTATCCTTATCTGGTGAGGTTACTTTATTAGCCGGAGAAAAATCTGCTGCCATTTTAACCAATGAAGTAGTGACAAAGTGGAACCAACAGTTGCCCTTCACCTTGCATCTAAGTGATCGAAGGATTGCCAAAGAAGCAGGATTTTTGATTGATGACCAAGGGGTACAATACAACTTTGTCTATAGTGATCTAGTACAAGAAGTGCAAGAACAAATGCGCTTTGAAATTGCGAAACAACTATTCGAGTAAGGAGGGATCGGTGAATGGATTATCATGAATTAAATCCCTTGATTCGTGGAAGAGAATTAGAACTTTTATCAAAAGAAGATTTTGATCGCATGATCCAGACGAAATCATTGGACGCATTAGGCGAAATGTTAAAAACAACGATTTATCATCCTTATATCTACGAAGGTTTTGAACGGGACTTTGAGGAAAATCTGTTGGCTGAGTCGGGCAAACTATTTACCTGGTTGAAAGAATCGGCGCCAGAACCTGAAGTCGTTTGGGTCTATACGATGCGGTATACGTTCCATAATTTAAAAGTCCTGACAAAAGCCGAGATGACGGGTAAAAATCTGGATCACCTGTACCGTAATGATGGTTTTTATTCATGCGAAGCGTTAAAGCAAGCAATCCATACACAAGCCTCTACAGAATTGCCTTCGCAGTTGATGGATAGTATTCGTGAAGTCCATGAATACTGCGAAGAATCCTCTGTGTTACAAGGAATCGATGTTATCTATGATCGCTATTTCTTGACAGAGCAACGCCGTCTTGGAGAGAAACTTGGGTATCCGGAATTACTGGAAGAAATCATTGCGTTTATTGATTTGACTAATATCACGACGATGGCACGCGGTATCTTGCAACAACGATCCAGCGGTTTTATGACTGCAGTACTTTCAAGTTCTGGCAGTATCCCGAAAGAAACGTTTTTGAGTTTCGTCAAAAGCGAGTTGGATACCTATTTGAACTTTCTGCAAACAGCAGATTATCGTCAATTGATCGAACCTGCAATCCATGAAGGAGAACTAGATTTTGTTCGATTAGAACAAATCAAAGACGATTACTTATCTTCGCTGTATGAAGCCGCACAAACGCAGGCTTTTGGCCCGTTGCCTTTACTTGCTTTCTTGAATGCAAAAGAAATTGAGAGTAAAAATCTTCGGCTATTAGTGATCGGTAAGAAAAATCACTTTGATAATGAAACGATCAGAGAAAGGGTGAGACAAGTCTATGACGCATAAAATCGGTGTCGTTGGCGACAAAGATTCTGTTTTACCATTTAAATTATTTGGGTTTGATGTGCACTATGCGACAGAGCCACAAGAAGTGAGGCGCGCAATCGAACAAATGGCAAAAAGCGCCTATGGAGTGATCTATGTCACAGAACAATCGGCGGCGATGACACCTGAGACGATAGAACGTTACAAAGAATCGATGACGCCAGCAATTGTCCTAATCCCTAGCCATCAAGGAACGATGGGGATCGGCGTAGCAGAGATCCAAAAGAGTGTGGAAAAAGCAGTTGGACAAAATATCTTATAGAATGTAAAGGAGATAGTGCATTGCAAATTGGAAAAATCATAAAAGTCTCCGGCCCTCTCGTGATGGCAAAAAATATGTCAGATGCAAGTATCCAAGATATGTGCTTAGTGGGAGAGCTAGGAGTCATCGGCGAAATCATTGAGATGCGCGGAGATGTCGCATCGATACAAGTATACGAAGAAACTTCAGGGATCGGCCCTGGTGAACCCGTTCGTTCAACAGGTGAAGCGTTGTCTGTTGAGTTGGCGCCTGGGATCATTTCACAAATGTTTGATGGGATCCAACGGCCATTGGATACGTTCATGGAGATCACGCAAAGCAACTTTTTAAGTCGTGGTGTCCAATTACCAGCGTTAGACCATGAAAAAAAATGGTGGTTTGAAGCAACTGCTGAAGTCGGGCAAGAAGTCAGTACCGGAGATGTTCTAGGTGTGGTGGATGAAACAAAGATCATCCAACACAAAATCATGGTACCTCATGGTGTCAAAGGAAAAATCAAAAAAATCGAAGCGGGATCATTTACGATCGATGAAGTGGTTTGTGTCATCGAAACAGAAGACGGTTTGCGAGAATTGACGATGTTGCAAAAATGGCCTGTTAGACGGAGTCGTCCGATCAAAGCAAAATTGAATCCGGACGCGCCAATGATCACGGGGCAACGTGTTATCGATACCTTTTTCCCAGTGACAAAAGGCGGAGCTGCCGCTGTACCTGGCCCATTTGGTGCTGGTAAAACAGTTGTTCAGCACCAAATTGCTAAATGGGCAGATGTTGATATGGTCGTTTATGTTGGTTGTGGTGAACGTGGTAATGAGATGACGGACGTACTGAATGAGTTTCCAGAACTGATTGATCCTAATACAGGTGAATCATTGATGGAACGTACCGTATTGATTGCCAATACATCAAATATGCCAGTAGCTGCACGGGAAGCATCGATCTATACAGGGATCACTATTGCGGAATATTTCCGCGATATGGGATATGATGTGGCGATCATGGCAGATTCCACTTCTCGTTGGGCAGAGGCATTGCGAGAAATGAGTGGACGTTTAGAAGAAATGCCTGGTGATGAAGGCTATCCTGCATATTTAGGTTCTCGTTTAGCTGAATACTATGAACGTTCAGGACGTGTCATTGCTTTAGGTAATGAAGAACGTGAAGGAAGCATTACAGCGATCAGTGCGGTCTCACCATCTGGTGGAGATGTTTCTGAACCAGTGACTCAAAATACGTTGCGTGTCGTGAAAGTTTTCTGGGGATTAGACTCCAGTTTGGCGCAAAAACGTCATTTCCCATCCATCAACTGGATTCAAAGCTATTCTCTTTATTCGTCAGAAGTGGGACGTTACATGGATCAGATCCTACAAGCGGATTGGGCAGAGATGGTGGCAGAAGGAATGCGTATCTTGCAACAAGAAGAGCAATTGAATGAAATCGTGCGTCTTGTTGGTGTCGATTCACTTTCAGATAATGATCGCTTGACGCTTGAAGTAGCAAAGTCCATTCGTGAAGATTACTTACAACAAAATGCGTTTGATGAGGTGGATACATTTACTTCTAGAGAAAAACAATTCAAGATGTTGAAATTGATCTTATCTTTTGGTGAAGAAGCACGTCAGGCGATTTCATTAGGTGCTTATCTCAGTGAGATCATGAAAGGAACTGTGGAATTGAGAGAACGAATCGGTCGTAGTAAATTCGTGCCAGAAACAGAATTAGAGAAATTAGATGAAATCCAAGCGAATATCAAACCAACGATCCAAGCAATCGTTTCAGAAGGAGGAATGACCGATGATTAAAGAATATCGAACAATTGGTGAAGTGGTCGGTCCTTTGATGGCGGTCGAGAAAGTCGCTGGGGTGAAATATGAAGAGTTGATTGAAGTTCGTATGCAAAATGGCGAGATTCGTCGTGGACAAGTACTTGAAGTACAAGAAGACAAAGCGATGGTCCAAATTTTTGAAGGAACTAGTGGGATCAATCTGAGAGATTCAACGGTCCGCTTTTTAGGGCATCCATTAGAGTTGGGAGTTTCTGAAGACATGATCGGTCGTGTATTTGACGGGTTAGGTCGTCCAAAAGACAATGGGCCAGAAATCCTACCAGAAAAATACTTGGACATCAATGGAGAAGTCATCAACCCGGTGGCTCGTGATTATCCTGATGAGTTTATCCAAACAGGTATCTCAGCAATCGATCACCTGAATACTTTGGTCAGAGGACAAAAATTGCCGGTATTTTCTGGCTCTGGTTTGCCACACAAAGAATTAGCTGCTCAAATTGCGAGACAAGCGACGGTGTTAGACTCTTCTGATGATTTTGCAGTTGTTTTTGCTGCCATTGGAATCACCTTTGAAGAAGCAGAATTCTTTATGGAAGACTTCCGCCAGACGGGAGCAATAGATCGTTCGGTGATGTTCATGAACTTAGCGAATGACCCAGCCATCGAACGGATCGCAACGCCTCGTATGGCATTGACTGCGGCTGAATATCTCGCTTATGAAAAAGGGATGCACGTGTTAGTCATCATGACAGATATGACTAACTACGCCGAAGCATTACGAGAAATCTCTGCTGCCCGTCGTGAAGTGCCAGGTCGTCGTGGCTATCCAGGGTATCTTTATACGAATTTAGCAACTTTATATGAACGTGCTGGTCGAATCCGAGGATTAAAGGGGTCTGTGACACAAATCCCAATCTTGACCATGCCAGAAGATGATAAGACACATCCCATCCCTGATTTGACCGGCTATATCACAGAAGGACAAATCATTTTGACGAGGGAATTGTATAAGAGTGGCATCCAACCACCGATCGATGTCCTGCCTTCGCTTTCACGTTTGAAAGATAAAGGGACAGGTGAAGGGAAAACTAGAAAAGATCA
Organism: Heliconius ismenius; assembly: GCA_001485965.1. Lineage (NCBI taxonomy): Eukaryota > Metazoa > Arthropoda > Insecta > Lepidoptera > Nymphalidae > Heliconius > Heliconius ismenius. The sequence goes on along the minus strand of FAPP01001216.1, from coordinate 88,090 downwards.
TGCAGCGACGATGAACCAATTATTTGCGGCGTATGCCCAAGGTAAACAAGCCAAAGAATTAGCTGTTGTCTTAGGGGAGTCGGCGTTGTCAGACGTGGACAAAATCTATGCTAAGTTTGCGGAACGTTTTGAAAAAGAATATGTCAATCAAGGATTTTATACCAACCGCTCAATCACTGAAACGCTGGATCTAGGATGGGAACTTTTAGCCATGCTCCCACGAACGGAATTAAAACGGATCAAAGATGATCTGCTTGACCAGTACCTGCCAGAAGGGGAGTGAGTGTCAGATGGTTCGATTAAATGTTAATCCGACACGAATGGAATTGACACGACTAAAAAAACAATTGACGACTGCAACAAGAGGACACAAATTGTTGAAGGATAAGCAGGATGAATTGATGCGTCAATTCATCCTACTGATCCGTAAGAACAATGAACTGCGCCAAGTAGTAGAAAAAGAAATGACAGCAGCTATGAGCGATTTTGTCCTTGCGAAAGCTTCATTACCTGAAGCCTTCATTGATGAATTGTTTGTACTACCGGCTGAAAATGTCGAGTTAGCTGTTATCGAAAAAAACATTATGAGCGTCAAAGTACCGATCATGAATTTTGAATATGACGAACAGCTAGGCGAAGCACCGGTGGATTATGGCTATTTGAATTCCAATGCAGAATTAGACCGTTCGATCGATCGTTTTACCTCATTTCTGCCTAAGCTCCTTGAGTTGACAGAGATCGAGAAAACCTGTCAACTGATGGCCGGTGAGATCGAAAAAACACGGCGCAGAGTGAATGCGTTAGAGTACATGACGATTCCACAATTAGAAGAAACGATCTATTATATCAAGATGAAGTTAGAAGAAAATGAACGTGCGGAAGTTACTCGCTTGATCAAAGTGAAAAATATGGGGAACGCTGATTAGCTAAGTCATCTGAGCAAATTAGTAACGTTGTTCGTTCATCCGAGCTACAGTTCTAAGCTCCGAAGAATAGGCCGTAAATGTCGAAAAATATCTTTAACTAATTTCGGACGTTTATGGCTTATTATCTGGAGTTTTTTCTTTTTGTAGAAATCATTTGAGCGTTCCTATTGTTTGTTCGAAAGCAAGTGTATCAAACGAACAGGTATAAGGGAGAAAAAAGACTCAAATTCTTTGCTGGAAGAAGAAAAACAGGGTAAGATAAGGGATGAAAAGAGAGCGAGCGTTTAGCGGACTTACTTTTACATCCGTGAGAGCAATAGCTACTTCATTTGTTCGTTGCGAAGGTAGCTAACGGTCTTAGAGGAGTGATTCGAATGAAACAGAGGATAACAAAACAACTGTCACCAGTTCAATTGATTGCTGTTGGCTTTTTTCTTTTGATCTTAGTTGGTGGCAGTTTACTTACTTTGCCTTTCTTTAGTAAAAGTGGCGAACCGACGAATTATATTGATGCATTATTTACTGCAACTTCAGCCGTCTGTGTCACTGGCTTGACTACATTGAACACTGCGGCGCATTGGAATGAGGCCGGTCAGTTTCTGATCATGGTTTTGATCGAGATCGGTGGTTTAGGTTTTATGATGATCCCCATTATTTTCTTTGCAGTAGCGAAGAAAAAAGTCAGCTTTAGTATGCGGATCTTACTAAAAGAAGCATTGAATCTTGAAATCATGTCAGGTGTTATGAGTTTGATGCTCTATATCTTGAAATTCGCAATGGTCATCCAAGGGCTGGGAGCACTTGCCTTGAGTTTTACATTTGTGCCGACTTACGGATGGACAAAAGGGATTTGGTACAGCATCTTCCATGCCGTATCAAGTTTTTGTAATGCTGGGTTTGATTTGTTAGGGGATAGCTTAGCAAATGATCAGCCAAACATCTATCTCTTAATGGTGGTCTCTGCGCTGATCATTGCTGGTGGGTTAGGTTTCATTGTTTGGCGGGATCTACTTAGTTATCATAAAGTAAAGAAAATCACTCTCCACTCAAAAATTGCATTGATTGTCACTGGTGGCTTATTGGTGGGCGGTTTTATCGTCTTTTTCTTTACCGAACAAAATGCGATCCATCTAGTTGAAGGAACTTATCTTGAACGTTTAGCAAATACGTTCTTCATGAGTGTCACACCACGAACAGCTGGTTACTACTCCATCGACTATTTACAAATGAGTCATGCCGGCTTGATGTTGACAATGATCTTGATGTATATCGGTGGAACATCCGGTTCAACAGCAGGTGGGTTAAAGACCACTACTTTGGGCATCCTATTGATTCAAATGCATGCGACATTTAACGGGAAAACCAGAGCTGAAGCTTTCGGACGAACTATTCGCCCAGCAGCAGTACTTCGCGCACTGACATTGTTTTTCGTTACATTGTCTTTATGTATGTTAGCGATCATGGTCTTGTCTGTGACTGAGACGATCCCAGAAACTTCAGGCATCGAATATATTGCTTTTGAAGTGTTCTCAGCTTTTGGAACAGTTGGGTTGACAATGGGGTTGACGCCAGATCTGACAGAAGTCGGGAAACTGATCATCATGTCATTGATGTATATCGGACGTGTAGGGATTTTAACCGTCTTTTTCTCTATTCTTGTAAAAGGAAATCAAGTAGGGACGAAGTACAAATATCCCGAAGAGAGCGTATTGATCGGTTAACAGTAAGTGGTTTTAAGAACAGAAAAAAACAGAGGAAGTTGACACGCGGTGTTCACATCCTCTGTTTTTTAGTATTGCTCTATTTATTTTGTACGAATGACTTCGATTTTGTAACCATCAGGATCGACAACGAAGTAATAAGACGGAGCTGTTCCTGGCAGTCCTTTCAAGTCAGTCACGTTGAAGCCTGCTGCTTGATGTTTTTCATGAAGTGCTTCTAAGTCTTCAACTGAAATAGCGATATGACCGTAGCCGTTTCCTAAATCATAGCCTTCATGATCATAGTTGTAAGTCAACTCTAATTCGTAATCATCTCCTGGTAAAGTCAAGTAAACCAGCGTGAACTTGTTTTCTGGAAAATCGCGACGACGACTTTCTTCAAAGCCGAATGCTGTTTGATAGAATTTTAAAGAAGCGTCAAGATCTTTAACGCGGACGCAAGTGTGAGCCATTTTCATAAGTATATCTTCCTTTCTTTTTTACCTTTTCCACATTATCATATCAAAAATTTCAAGTACGCTATGGGTTTGTGCTTGTTTATGAGAAAACTCTCATGTAGAATAGAAAGAAAAAGATGAAGGGACAATACCTATGAAAAACCCAATGTTTGGCGAAAAAGACGAGTCTGCAAATTACCAAGACCGTTACGCAGCGTATATCATTGTCGAAACACATGGGAAAATCGCAATGATCGAAGCGCCAAATGGTGCCTTTTTTTTGCCAGGCGGTGAAAAGGAGGGACAGGAAACAAATGAAGAAGCGATTTCTCGTGAATTACTGGAGGAAATGGGGATCAGCGCAGAGATTTCTTGTTATCTAGGGGAAGCAGCGGAATATTTTTACTCAAACCATCGAAAAACTTACTTCCACAATCCTGGCTATTTTTATGTAGCAAAGAGTTGGCAAAAGGTAGGGGAACCAACCGAAAAAGACCAATCGATCTGGTGGGTCACTCCTGAAACTGCCTTAGAAAAATTAAAACGAGGAAGTCATCGTTGGGCAGTGGAAAAATGGTTAGCGATGAAGCAAAATTGAACAAAAAAACAGCTCATAAGAAAGAGCCGATACTTCGGACTTTAAAATGAGCTGTTTTTATTCATTACTTTTACAAGACATATTTTTTGATTGCTTCAGCCACACCGTGTTCATCGTTGGTTGCAGTAACCACATTAGCCGCTTCTTTTATCAACGGAACGGCATTTCCCATCGCCACGCCTAATCCAGCGTATTCGATCATCGACAAATCATTTTCGTTGTCACCGATTGCCATGATCTCCTCTTGTTTGATTCCTAGATGTTGGGCTAAGTTAGCAACAGCAGCGCCTTTACTAGCTTCTTTGTTCAAGATCTCAAAGTAGAAAGGTGAACTCTTGACAGTTGTATATTTTTCGCGGAAAGTTTTTGGTAAACGAGCGATGGCCGCATCTAGGATCGCTGGTTCATCGATCATCATCATCTTCACGATACTCATATCAGGTGTCATTTCATCAGCTGTCCGATATTTCAATGGCATGTTGACTAAAAAAGCTTCATGGACAGTATAGGGACTGATATCACGATTCGTTGTATAGATCGTTTGATCATCGATCGAATGCAAATGACTCCCCACACGTCTGGCCATGACTTCGATCTCCAAGAAATCTTCATAAGTCAAGCCATGACGAGCAATGATCTTGCCAGATTTTGTTTGCTGGACTAACGCACCGTTATAAGTGATCACATAATCGTTGTCTTGGTATAATCCCAATTCATTCAATTGGTTTTTGACTCCTGGAAGCGGACGACCTGTACATAGTACGATTGCCACGTTTTTTTCCACAGCGCTTGCAATTGCTTCTTTTACTTCTTGTGTGATTTCTCTTTTTTCGTTTAACAGGGTGCCATCGATATCGATAGCGACTAATTTGATAGACATAAAATTCTCCTTAGTTAGTTTATTTCTTCAATCAATGCGCCATTATGGATATGACGCGCAAATTCTTGGTAGGTTTCATCAAAAAGATCATAGTGATTACGCAAGGTAGGATCGACCATTTCTTTCGGAAAGAAGAAGCGTTCATCTCCTTGTTCTTGCCCTGCGAGTGCAGCAACTAATTGACTGACCTCTGATAATTCTACCAAAGTTCCGTCATTTCGCAAGATTTCAATTTGTGTGCGATGTCTGCCTTCTTCTGGACGGTAAAAATCATAAGGCAGGTCATAGCTTGAATTGATGGCTGTATAATAGTTTGGATTGTAGCCCACTTTTTCGACCAAAGAGGTCAATTCAGCAATCAGTGGTGAGTGACGATCACCAGAAAACATCGCTGATTTCAATGGTTTACGATTTAAGAAGCGTTTGGCTAAGTCACTAAGGATTGGATCAGATGAATCCGTCCATTGACTGAAACACGTATTCAAGACGCCATCATCCAGCTTTAAGTACTCATCTAAACTAAATGTGCCATCTAAAAATGGCAACAGTAACTGTGAATAACGTGCAAAACTATCATCATCTTGGTGATAAAGTTCATGGGCACGATGCAATAGATGCTCCAAGACGACTTCCATTCCCCGAGAAACTGGATGAAAGTATACTTGAACATACATCTGATAGCGACTGACGATATAATCCTCTACTGCGTGCATCCCATTCATGGAAAAAGCGATTCCACCTTGATAGGGGCGAATCACACGCAAAATCCTTGTCAGATCGAACGTTCCATATTCTGTACCTGTAAAGTAGGCATCACGTAAAAGGTAATCCATACGATCGGCATCGATTTGGCTAGAGATCATTTGGACGACTTGTGGATTTGGATATGTTTTTTGGATCACACTAGCCACTTTCTCAGGAAAACCTTCTTCGACACGATTCAAAATCTGATAGACTTCCGTTTCTGGCGAAGTAATGATCTCTACAGTGATTGCTTCATGATTGGTCTGGAAAATATGTTCAAAGGTATGTGAATAAGGCCCATGGCCAATATCATGGAGTAAGGCGGCACATAAAGTCACGAGACGTTCCCGATCATCCCAACCAGAAGGACCGATTTTTTCAATGGAGAAATTTCTTGAAAAAATGTCACAGATGCGTCGGGAGATTTCGTATACACCGAGTGAATGAGTGAAACGGCTATGCTCTGCGCCATGGAAAGTAAATGACGAAGTACCGAGTTGTTTGATCCGTCGTAATCGCTGGACTTCTTTCGAATTGATCAAGTCTAAAATCACTTGATGTTGCACGTGGATGTAGTTATGCACTGGATCTCTAAAGACTTTTTCCATTGGTAATAGTTTGTATTTATAAGGTGTTGTCATAAGCCAGCTCCTTTAGTGCATTTCGTTGGGTCATACGTTCAATTTGTCCGTGCCATTCATCTGGCGAAACATTCGCTTCTTGCCAAATGTCAGACCCCATAGAAATACTTGTTGGATAAGATGTAGTGAACGCTTGGATAAATGAATCTTTTACTTGAGCAACGGTCAACGGTGTATCGAATAACTTTTCTAGTGTCGCCATGCTTGTAGGTGCCACCGCAGGATAGCCGTTTGTACCGAATTGTTCTTTCAATGCTTGTTGATAAAACTGTCGCATCAGTTCGCCTCGTTTTTCTTGATCCCCATTCACGCTCAGATACATCATCACAGAGATCCCGTTTTTGATCCGCCGTTGTGCGATCCCGGCAAATTTTTTACCATTGATACTGAGATCGTAGGTACCAGGACAATAAGAATCTTTGATTTCATAGGCTTCTATTTTGTCTGCATAAACAGGAAAAGCCTGACGAGTAAGAGCGAGCATCTGTTCATATCCTTCATCGATCGAGATCTTGTTCTCATCTTCTTGTGGGAAAATCAACGAGATATTCAAAATCCCTTGGTCTGAAACGATACCTAGTCCACCAGCATTGCGGATCACCGGTGTAAATCCCGCATCTTGGATGACCTTGATCCCTTCAGATAAAAAAGGGGTTCGGGTATCCTTCATACCGAGGATGATCGTCTGTTCATATTGCCAAAAATGTAGAAAAGTTTGTTGATTTTTTTTGGCATACTCTGTTAAAATATCCGTTAAAGCAAACGGAGAAAAATCATTTGTTTGGTAGACTTCTTGATCCAAAATGATGGACGTCATGTACTCAACTCCTATTTAAATCTGCTTGAGCAGCGATTGTTACAACCTCAACTCATTCTAATATACAGGAGTATCACTCCTTCTTTCTTCATTATACTCCAAAATAAGAAAGAAGAGATGAAAAAAGTTATCTGTTCTCTATACCTGTCGGTTGACAAATCAGTGGAAAGTGGGAACAATGTAGCTATGAGAAAAGGAGAATGTCAAATGGAACGATCTGGATTACCGATTTCGATACAATTACGTACAAAAGTGAAACAACAAGGAGAGCAACAAGATTTTTATTTTGATCTGAAAGGACAAATGGTCAAAATTGGCGATACCTTATACATACGCTATAAAGAGATCCAAGAAGGACAAGAAGAAATTCCTGTCACAATCAAGATCATGCCAGATGGTCACGTGCAATTGATCCGTGCTGGTGAAATGCGTATGCGTCTAAAATTTGCCTATCGGGAGCGTCTAGAAACCCATTACCGCACGCCTTATGGAATGATCCAAGTCGACACATACACAAAAGAACTACATGTCAGTCTAAAAGATCGTCCAACGGCTGGCAAAGTCATGATCGATTACGATTTGTTCATGGGTGTCGAAAAAATAGGCGAATATGAGATGGTCTTAGATTTTACTGCATAAATAGCAAAGAAACGTTTGATTTTTTACCTGTGATTTTGTATGATAAGGAGTAGACTGTGAAAGGACGTGTCCTGATTGGAAATTAGTGTATTTGAAGGTGCAAACAAAAACGAATTATCAATGATCGAAGTCGCACACGCGATCTTAGAGCAGCGTGGTGATGTGATGGACTTTTCTGATTTAGCAAATGAGATTCAAACATATCTTGGCAAATCAGATAGTGACATTCGTGATTCACTCGCACAATTTTATACTGACTTAAATATCGACGGTAGCTTTATTTCATTAGGCGACAATCGTTGGGGCTTGCGTTCATGGTATGCCATCGATTCGATCGATGAAGAAGTCAACCATGGAATCGACGAAGAAGACGAGGATACACCACGTCGTCGTAAACGCAAAAAAGTCAATGCCTTTATCAATGATGACGAAGATGCCATCGATTATAACGATGATGACCCAGAAGATACTGATCTGTCTGACGAAGACGATGATGATCTTTTTGAAGATGAAGATGACGATGATGAAGAAATCGCTGCATACAATTCAGACTTACAAGAAATTGGTGCAGATACTGGAGACGACGAAGAAGAAATCCCAGGAAACATCGAAGAAGATCTAAGCATTATCGAAGACGATGACGAAGAAGACGAAGAATTTGAAGACGAAGATTTCCCAGAAGAATAAGTAAGAGAAATCACAAAAAACTGCAAGTTACTTGTAAAAGTAGCCTTGCAGTTTTTTTGTATTAGAATAAAAGAAAAAGTCCTAGAGAGTAAGGCAGAACGTCAACTAGAAACCAAAAGTGTTTCTCCTTAAGGATGAAGGCATATTTTTGTGGTTTATAGAAATGTTTCAGAGAAAAGCATTAGGTGATGTCAGCGAATCTTTTTTCATTTGTTGTAAAAAAGAGTATGATGAAAGTGAAACTGAGACATGACAATCAAATATAAAAGGAGACGATCGATATGTTAGATGATCAATTAAAATGTCCCAATTGTCAGACCAAATTCTATTATAATGAAGTACGTCACATTGTGAAGCATCGAGAAAAAGAAATGCCGATCCGCTGTCCTGAATGCAATGAAGTAGTCGAACGGAAACTTTCTCATGGCTATTTCGTGACATACAAAGAAACAGATTTTTCAAAGTTGGATCAAGAAGTGGAGGAAACACCGAAGCAATACAAAAGCTTGAAAACCGGTGCGGTGATCAGTGCAGATGAATACCGGGAAATGATTGAACGTCATGATTTATCTTTAAACGGACCAATGAGTTCGGAATTGATGGGCGGTATGAACTATTTTATTGAAAATGAAGCCTTGAACAACGAAGAAAGTTACGAAGATTATGTTCCTTATGATTGATAAAAAATGAAAGAGAGTGGGACAATAATCCTCTCGCACCATTTAAAATCGAATAAACCGCGGAAACAGAAGTAACTCTTCGAAAAATAAGTCGCCGTCCACCAAAATTTGAAAAATAATTTTCGTGGATGGTGCTTTATTTCTCGTGGTCAAATACTGCTTTAGTGACTTCTTGAGGAAACAGGTTATAGAATCAAGTCAGAAAATAAAAAACGATTGTTTTTTATAAAAACTCTTTGCTTCATTGGCTATTTCTGATTATGATTATAGACAGAAGAATAACAAATAAATAGGAGTAATCAATGAAAAAGTCAATACGAATAAAAGTAATCGGTTTTCTTGTGATTTTATTTGGGTTGTTTCTCTTGGTCCATTCATCACCAAAAGAGCAAACCTCTTTAAATCTTTCAACGAAAAATGAAGAAAATACATATCATACAATGTCCAGTAAGTTGGACTTTCAGCAACTGCTTCGTGTCATTTCGAGAGAATATCAACTAACCGAAGAAGAAGCTAAAAAACAGCTCGGCTATACTGAGCAAATGGTGCAAAGCGCAATACATAATGGGGCAATCTACCGTATCTTTTCTCAAAACATAACTGTCAATAGAGTATACCAACCAAATTTATTGTTATACTGTGAAACGAGCGAAAGTGGAAATTTCCGAGCAATCAAGCCAATTTTATCCGTTCAGTTGAAATCCGCTGATCAAGGATTGGAAAAACATTTTACAGGGGATGTATTTGCTTATTTAGAGGACCCTAACCGAATATTTTATCTCATCAATGGTGATTTTTATGATCAAAAAACAGCCACTTTAAGAAACGGTTTAACGCTTCGTCAAGGTGAGGATGTGATAGAGCGCTATACTCCTGGACCTTTAACGAATCATTTCTACTATAGTTACATAGAAGATTGGTTTACTTTTTGAAATCCCATGAAGAAATCAAAAAAAGCAGTTTTCCTAGATAGGAAAACCGCTTTTTTTCTTAGAAATTTGAAAGCAAAATCTTCACAAATATGCTAAGATAACAATAGACGCGTCCTGAGGGAATCGAACCCCCGTCTCAAGAACCGGAATCTTACGTGATATCCACTACACTAAGGACGCAAGCACTGCAACAATTGTATCGGAATCAAAAATAAATTACAAGGGGAATGGACAAAAAAATGAAATTTGAACAAAATTTTTCACAAAAACAACAACAAACACAAAAACTTGCCATGACACAACAGCTCCAACAGTCCATCCAAGTCTTGCAGTATAACAGCGAAGAGCTACTGGCTTTTGTTGAAAATCAGGCGTTGGAAAACCCCTTAGTAGAAGTGATCGAACCGGATTGGCAACCCGATTACCAAAAACGTAATGCCAGTTATGAGGGAGAAGAGACGAGCTACTTGAATCAAATTCCTGATACAACAGGCTCACTTTTTGAATCATTGATCGAACAAGTCCATTTGAATTACCGAGATACTTTCTTACGTAAGTTGATTTTATATTTGATCGAATATATCGACCTGAATGGTTTTTTGACTATTTCTTTAGAAGACGCCATCCAACAAACGAATGCGACACCGATCCAAATGCTTGACGCATTGACGCTGATCCAGCAGTTAGAGCCAGCAGGTGTTGGGGCGCGAAGTTTACAAGAATGTTTGATGTTACAAACCGAAAGAGACGATTATGCGCCCGAATTGGCTTACATCGTCTTGGAAGAATGGTTTGATCAATTAGTCGAACGCAAATGGAAAGAGATCGCCCAACATTTTGCGATTCCATTAAGCGATGTACAACGGATCTTTGACTATATCCAAACCCTTAGTCCAAGTCCTGGACGAGTCTTTGACCATAGTAGCGGTTTGTATATCATTCCCGATGTCAAAGTTGTCGTAATAGGTGAAGAAGTCCAAGTCATCTCAAATCGAGGCAACCAGCCGAATGTACGTTTTCAAGAAGCCTATTTTCAACAGATGCAAAAAAAAGCAGATAAAGAGACTCAAGCCTATTTGAAAGAACGAAAACAAGAATTTGAATGGCTGCAAAAAACGATTTTGCAACGCGGTGATACGATCATGCGCGTGGCGCAAATCATTGTTTCTCGGCAAAAAGAATTCTTTACAAATGTCGCACGACCGATCCGCCCATTGACCTTAAAAGAAGTCGCAGAAGAAATCGACGTCCACGAATCAACGGTCAGTCGAGCAGTCAATGGCAAGTATCTTGAAACCGATTTTGGTGTCTTCGAATTGAAAAAGTTCTTTACGACGAGACTCCAACCTACAAATGCAGAGAGTACTGAAGACCTATCAGCAGATACCGCAAAGAAAAAAGTCCAAGAACTAGTGGATGCGGAAGATAAAAGCAAACCATTATCTGACCAAAAATTAGTAGAACTACTGAAAAATGACAAAATTTCGATTTCTCGACGAACAGTCGCCAAATATCGTGACTTGTTAGGAATCCCTAGTTCATCGAAAAGAAAACGGTATGATAAATAATTGAATGAAAGGCTGGAAGAATCTTAAACATTTTTCTAGTCTTTTTTTGTTGATAATTACGGACAAAACTGTTAGACTATGTCATGTGAGGTTGAGATTTTCCTAGTAGAAAACGTGCAAGTTGGAAAGTCCGATTTATTTTTTTAGATCACATGGGTCGTTTTGAGTCTACATTGGACGAAAAATGTCCAACTAAGGAGATCGCTATGTTAGATGAATTGAAACTGATTGAAGCTGTTGCGCCAGACATCATGGATGTTTTGCAAGAACGCTATAAGATTTTGCGCAATATTTACTGGATGCAGCCAATTGGTCGTCGTAGTTTATCGGAAAGCATGGGCATGACCGAACGTGTCTTACGAACAGAAACGGATCTGCTCAAACAACTTGAACTGATCAACGCCTCTAAAAGTGGTATGACGCTGACGAAAAAAGGAGAGGAAGTCTATCAAAGCCTCGAAGGCTTTATGGACCAACTTTTAGGAATGCATCAGATTGAAATGAAACTATCTGAGTATTTTGGAAACCAGCGCTGTATCGTTGTTTCTGGAAACAGTGAACAACAACCAAAAGTAGCAGATGCTTTTGGCGAAGCCTTAGACGAATCACTGAATCTACTACTTCCTGAAGGTGATAATATCATCGCAGTCATGGGAGGAACGACGATGGCGATCGTTGCAGAGCAATTGACTAGCTTAGAAAACAGCAAGCGCCATAATTTGTTTGTTCCTGCGCGAGGTGGGATCGGTGAGGCGATTACTGTACAAGCGAACTCAGTCAGTGCTAGAATGGCTACAAAGGCAAATGGAAAACACCGAGCACTATATGTGCCGGAACAATTAAGCTTGGCTACTTACAATTCATTACTCAATGAGCCGTCTATACAAGAAGTTTTAAACTTGATAAGTCAGGCAAATTGTGTTATTCATAGTATTGGACGGGCGTTGCATATGGCAGCGCGGCGAAAGATGAATGAAGAAGAATTGCTGATGTTGAAACAAGCCAATGCCGTTGCGGAATCTTTTGGCTATTTCTTCAATGAAAAAGGAGAAGTCGTTTATAAAGTCCCACGAATCGGTATCGAATTAAAAGACTTAGCTAAAGTCCCGATCATTCTTGCGGTTGCAGGAGGGAAAGCCAAAGCCAAAGCAATTCGAGCGTATATGAATAATGCACCAAAACAAACGTGGCTCATCACAGATGAAGCCGCTGCTAATGAGATTTTAAAAGGGGTATCCCTTTAAAATAAATATTTTTTTGATTTTCATAAGGAGGAAATCTTAAATGACAGTTAAAGTAGGTATTAATGGTTTTGGACGTATTGGACGTCTAGCGTTCCGTCGTATCCAAGATGTAGATGGAATCGAAGTAGTAGCAATCAACGATTTGACAGATGCTAAAATGTTGGCACACTTGTTAAAATACGATACAACTCAAGGACGTTTCAACGGAACAGTTGAAGTTCACGAAGGTTCATTCAACGTAAACGGAAAAGAAGTTAAAGTATTAGCTAACCGTAACCCTGAAGAATTACCTTGGGGCGAACTAGGCGTAGACATCGTTCTAGAATGTACTGGTTTCTTCACTTCAAAATCAGCTGCTGAAAAACATTTAACAGCTGGTGCTAAACGTGTTGTTATCTCAGCTCCTGGTGGAGACGATGTACCAACAATCGTTTACAACACAAACCATGAAACATTAACTGGTAAAGAAACAGTTATCTCTGGTGCTTCATGTACAACTAACTGTTTAGCTCCTATGGCTAAAACATTGAATGACAAATTTGGTGTTGTTGAAGGATTAATGACAACTATCCACGCTTACACAGGTGACCAAATGACTCTTGACGGACCTCATCCTAAAGGTGACTTCCGCCGTGCACGCGCTGCTGCTGCAAACATTGTTCCTAACTCAACAGGTGCTGCTAAAGCAATTGGTTTAGTAATCCCTGAATTGAACGGTAAATTAGACGGAGCTGCTCAACGTGTACCAATCGCAACTGGTTCATTAACAGAATTAGTTACAGTTCTTGATAAAAACGTAACAGTTGATGAAGTAAATGCTGCAATGGAAGAAGCAGCTAACGAATCTTACGGTTACAACACAGACGAAATCGTTTCTTCAGATATCGTTGGTATGACTTACGGTTCATTATTTGATGCTACTCAAACAAAAGTAATGACTGTTGGCGACAAACAATTAGTTAAAACTGTTGCTTGGTACGACAACGAAATGTCATACACTGCACAATTAGTACGTACTTTAGAATACTTCGCTAACTTATAAGATAAATCGTACAAGTGTAACCTATATCCATGTACACTTAAAAGCGGGGAAGCAATCGCGCTTCTCCGCTTTTTTTGATAAGATGTTTATTTTAGGAGGAAATCAAATGGCTAAGAAAACAGTCAAAGATATTGATTTAAAAGATAAAAAAGTCCTTGTCCGTGTTGACTTCAACGTTCCTTTGAAAGACGGCGTCATCACTGATGATACACGTATCAAAGCTGCGTTACCAACAATCAATTATGTGTTGGAGCAAGGCGGAAAAGCGATTCTTTTCTCTCACCTTGGACGTGTGAAAACAGAAGAAGACAAAGAAGGAAAATCTTTGGCACCAGTTGCAAAACGTTTAGGCGAATTGCTAGGTAAAGAAGTAACTTTCGTTCCTGAAACTCGTGGTTCAGAATTAGAAACAGCAATTGCTGACATGAAAGACGGAGACGTAGTTGTTTTTGAAAACACTCGTTTTGAAGACATCGACGGCAAAAAAGAAAGCAAAAATGATGCTGACCTAGGTAAATACTGGGCTTCTTTAGGCGATGTATTTGTCAATGATGCATTTGGTACGGCTCACCGTGCGCATGCTTCAAACGTAGGGATCGCTTCAACAGGTATCCCAACAGTTGCTGGATTCTTGATGGATAAAGAAATCAAGTTCATCGGCGAAGCAGTTGAAGAACCAAAACGTCCGATGATCGCGATCTTAGGTGGAGCGAAAGTTTCAGATAAAATCGGTGTCATCGAAAACTTGATTCCTAAAGCAGACAAAATCTTGATCGGCGGCGGAATGACTTACACATTCTACGAAGCAAAAGGCATCAAGATCGGTAACTCTTTAGTTGAAGCAGATAAAGTAGCTTTAGCAAAAGAATTGATCGAAAAAGCAGGCGACAAATTAGTTTTACCAATCGACAACGTTTGTGCCCCTGAATTTTCAAATGATGTAGAAACACAAGTCATCGAAGGAGATATTCCTGAAGGCTTGATGGCATTAGACATCGGTCCTGCTTCAGTTAAATTATTTGCTGATACATTACAAGGTGCGAAAACAGTTGTATGGAACGGACCAATGGGTGTATTCGAAATGAGTAACTTCGCTAAAGGTACGATCGGTGTTTGTGAAGCAATCGCTAACCTTGAAGATGCTACAACGATCATCGGTGGCGGTGACTCTGCAGCTGCTGCGGAACAATTAGGTTTTGCAGACAAATTCACTCACATCTCAACAGGTGGCGGTGCAAGCTTAGAGTTGCTTGAAGGGAAAGAATTACCTGGACTAGCTGCAATCAACGACAAATAAGCATAAAATCAACGAATAAATAAAATGGTGAGAGGACCATCTACAGATTGCTCAAATCTGTAGTCCTCTTACATTCTGAATAGGAGTGCATATCATGCGTAAACCAATTATCGCTGGTAACTGGAAAATGAACAAAACTGCATCTGAAGCAAAAGATTTTGCAGAAGCAGTAAAAAACAAGATCCCTTCAAATGATAAAGTAGATTCAGTGATTGGATCTCCTGCATTATTCTTACAAGAATTAATGGCTTCAGCTGAAGGTACAGAATTGAAAATCGCTGCACAAAACTCTTACTGGGAAAACTCAGGTGCATTCACTGGTGAAACATCACCAGCAGCTTTAGCTGATCTAGGTGTACAATATGTGATCATCGGTCACTCTGAGCGTCGTGAATACTTCCACGAAACTGACGAAGATATCAACAAAAAAGCGAAAGCAATCTTCGCAAACGGTATGATCCCAATTCTTTGCTGTGGTGAGTCATTAGAAACATATGAAGCAGGCAAAACTGCTGAGTGGATCGAAGGACAAATCACTGCTGGTCTTGAAGGCTTAACAGAAGGTCAAGTAAGTAATCTAGTTATTGCTTACGAACCAATCTGGGCAATCGGTACAGGTAAATCAGCAGATGCTGAAATCGCTGACGAAATCTGTGGCGTGGTACGTCAAACAGTTGAAAAACTTTACGGCAAAGAAGTATCAGAAGCAGTTCGTATCCAATACGGTGGTTCTGTGAAACCTGAGAACATTGCTGAGTATATGGCAAAAGAAAATGTGGATGGCGCATTAGTTGGCGGAGCTAGCTTAGAAGCGGATTCATTCTTAGCATTACTTGATGCTGTAAAATAATTATTGAAAATTTGTGAAAAATGCAAGAAATGTTTGCACAAAGACACAAAATTAACTAAAATCGTATATGAGGGAAATCCCTTAGGAAAAAACCAAACTCAAAGGAGAGACAAAACATGTCAATTATTACTGATGTTTACGCTCGCGAGATTCTAGACTCACGCGGTAACCCAACAATCGAAGTAGAAGTATACACAGAAAGCGGTGCTTTCGGCCGTGGAATGGTTCCTTCAGGTGCTTCAACTGGTGAATACGAAGCAGTTGAATTACGTGACGGAGACAAATCTCGTTATGGCGGTAAAGGTGTAATCAAAGCTGTTGACAACGTAAACAACATCATTGCTGAAGCAATCATTGGCTACGATGTACGTGACCAAATGGCTATCGACAAAGCAATGATCGCTTTAGACGGAACTCCTAACAAAGGTAAATTAGGTGCGAACGCTATTCTTGGTGTTTCAATCGCTGTTGCTCGTGCAGCAGCTGACTACCTAGAAGTACCTTTATACCACTACCTAGGCGGATTCAACACAAAAGTATTACCAACTCCAATGATGAACATCATCAACGGTGGATCACATGCGGATAACTCAATCGACTTCCAAGAATTCATGATCATGCCTGTTGGCGCGCCAACATTCAAAGAAGCACTACGTATGGGTGCGGAAGTATTCCATGCATTAGCTGCAATCTTGAAATCTCGTGGATTAGCAACTTCAGTTGGTGACGAAGGTGGATTTGCTCCTAACCTTGGTTCAAACGAAGAAGGTTTCGAAGTAATCATCGAAGCAATCGAAAAAGCTGGCTATGTTCCTGGTAAAGACGTTGTTCTTGCAATGGACGCTGCTTCTTCAGAATTCTACGACAAAGAAAAAGGTGTTTACGTATTAGCTGATTCAGGCGAAGGCGAAAAAACAACTGACGAAATGATCAAATTCTACGAAGAATTAGTATCTAAATACCCAATCATCTCTATTGAAGATGGATTAGACGAAAACGACTGGGATGGATTCAAGAAATTGACAGAAGTTCTAGGCGACAAAGTTCAATTAGTGGGTGACGACTTGTTCGTAACAAACACTGAAAAACTTGCTGAAGGTATCGAAAAAGGAATTGCTAACTCAATCCTTATCAAAGTTAACCAAATCGGTACTTTGACAGAAACTTTCGAAGCAATCGAAATGGCTAAAGAAGCTGGTTACACTGCAGTAGTTTCTCATCGTTCTGGTGAAACAGAAGATTCAACAATCTCTGATATCGCAGTTGCAACAAACGCTGGCCAAATCAAAACAGGTTCTCTATCACGTACTGACCGTGTTGCGAAATACAACCAATTATTACGTATCGAAGACCAACTTGGTGAAGTTGCAGAGTACAAAGGTTTGAAATCTTTCTACAACTTAAAAAACAAATAATTAAATGAATGTAAAAATGCCCTTCTTATGTCAATGACATGAGAGGGGTATTTTTTTAGGCAGATGATTAATCAGAAAAAATATTTTTAGTACTTACAGAAACGAATGATAAAAACAAATCATAGATTCTTATGAATATAAATAAAGATCATCATTCCTCATATTTTTATTAGGCACAAAATCGATTAATTAGCTTTATCCAAGCTGTTCTTAATTCATCGCGTCTTTATCTTGGATGATGAAAACGAGACGATTGAGAACAAGAATGTACCTCCTATAAACTTGAAGATCGATAACTATGTGGGCTTTCTTTTTATTATATAGTGTGTTATAGTCTATTGATTATCTAAACGACGAACGATTCCGAAGAATTTCTTCTTTATCATTTGCTTCTCTTACTTCCTCAAGCTAACCACCAACTCTTTTGACGTCATCACCATATGTTGCCATATAAACAAAACTCGCATAGTGTTCGGTTCCAATATAAATAAGTTGATTTTTGATGAATGTAAGAGAATAAGTTCTCATGGAAATTTTTTTGATAACCGGACACGGATTTGGTCGAAATATCACGCCTAAAAGGTCTAATAACTCTGATCAAAGGACAAATAGAGAGCTTTTATAGAGTTAAGGAGTGAGCCTAGTCCATCTTTCCGGACAAGTTTCTATCATGTAGCAAAGAACGTGGTGAAAGATTATCCTGTTTTTAAAAAAAGAGTTGAATGTTCGGATAAACCCTATGAGGGAAATTAATGTAAACTGATTTTGTGAAAAAAATATTAAATTCCGGAGGCTATCCAACAATGAAAAAAAAGGTATCCACAACAGTTATGCTATCAACTTTGTTGTTAGTAGGTAGTAACCCAAGCTTAGTAAACGCATCCGAGGCAGTCAGTGAAAAACAAATACCGATTGAAGTCCAAGATGGAAAACTAGATATCACTTTCAATGAAGGAACAACAAACAAAGTCGATTTCAAATTATCTGATTTTGACTTAAACTCAGATATGCGTAAACAAACGAAGGTCTTGAAAGCAACTGCTACAGTAAATAATACAAAATCACAGGATGTTTTTGTGAATATTTTTGCAAAACTTGACCAATATGGAAATGGACTAGACATTCAACCTTCAAACCCACATCTTCAAGCACAACAGGTAATGCGAATGAGTTCGGTACAGATCGAAAAAGATTTCGATGTCATTTTAGATGCAAATGATTACGTATGGCGATCAAACAGAGATGATAGTGCCAAAATCATCTTGACAGCACAAGAAGTAAATAATCCTTGGGGATAATACTCCGGACTAAAAAATAGTTTTTTTCAGTTGTGAAAGGCTTGCCAGATAAAAAGAGTTAAGTGTGCGAAGATTGACAGAATACGATGGATCATAATATAGAATACGTAGATCTATCCGTCTGTCCTATAGAATATTCAAAGAAGAAATGCTGATCCAATCAATGAAAACTACTCTTGTTGATTGCCTGATCAGTGTTCCTTCTTTTATTCTTTCGCGTAGTTGCAAGCTTCTACTGTCGCTGGTTGGTCCATCAGATTTATGAATCTAGTAATGCAAACAGAGAAAATTTTAATCAATAGAAATTTATTAGAAAAAGTGTCGGTATAGTTCGCTGAAAATAAAAAATGAAACATTCTGACTAAATGAATTCTTCTTAGTATAGAATCCTCTAAAAATGAAGGTTGGTAGAAGAAATGGAATATATAATGGATACGTTTAGTAGCCGTTACTTAACAAAAAAACAAAACGAAATGTTGCAACTGTTTACGGTTCTAGTGACAGAAAAATATTTGTCATTGAATAAATTAAGTGAGCGGTTAAACTTAACGATGTATCAAACGAAAATATTACTGGTTGAACTCGAAGAAAACTTCGAACAATTGAATTTTACATTTTCATCTTTCTTTTTACTAGAAAAGGGGACGATTGGTTTAATCGAAGGTGTTAATCAGGAACTGTTGCTTCAAGTATTTGTTAATTTGAAAAAAAAATTTTTTAATGAATCACCTTATTTTCAATTATTGCTCTATCTCTTGAAACACCGAAAAACTCGTGTAGTCGATATTTCCGAAAAGTTGATGTTTAGTAAGTCTTATAGTTATAAATTGATCAGCCGACTGAAAGATATCTTTCATTATCAAAAAATACCAATAACTATTAATAGTAATTTTGAATCAATTTCTTTGGAAGGCAATGAGATGTCTATCAGAACATATCATTACCTGGTACAAATCATGGCCTATAATGTTTTCGCAGATAGCCAAACAAGAGTGAATATTGACCTAGTAGGTGGACACTACGAGAGGTTGAAGACAACAAAAGCAAAGCATGACATTCTATTCTCAATACTTGAAAATGCTGTGTCACGTGGGTATATCATACAAGATTTGGACAAAACAGCGATAGAACTATTCGCTGATATGAAAGAACTATATGAAGAGGACTCGCTAACAAAGTTGATACCAACTCGAAACATGGAAGATAGAGAAAAAGAAGTTGCATTCTTTTATTTTTGTAGACAACTTCTCATCCCTGAAACGACAAGCAAGCAGGACAAGATAGTCTTAGGCAAAAAATTCAAAGAGCATAGACAGAACGAAATCGTTGATTTTTCTATGAATGTCGTCGAAACATTATCAGAAAAATATAAGATAAATTCCGATGTGGAACATGTGATTTTATATGAAAGTGTCATCAATAGTTGGGCATACAAAAATATTTATTTCGAGAATTTAAAAGGAGTGGCTAATCAAAATAGTCCCAATAGTAGAATCCATGAAGTGAAGCAGCTACTATTGGGAATAGTCAAAAACAGGAATTTTCAAGTTGGTGATAGACAAATATTTGCGAACAAGTTAGCACATATCCTTTCGTATTATTTGCCTATCCAAAACAATGAAAGAGTGACTATTGCTATATCGATGTTGCATCATCCGGAATATGTACCAGTTATCGAAAGTAAATTACTAACGATATTTAATAAAAAAATCATTCATTTCACTTCTGACTTTACTGATGCAGATATTTTGGTGTCTGATGGGATTGTGTATCACGAAGAGTCCCAAGATTTTGCTTTTTTTAGAGACATTCACAATAAGGATCATTGGGACAATTTAAACGCGATTGTCCAAGCAAGAATTATCTTAAAGTTAGAGTAATGAATTTAATAAATATAAATATAAAAAAAAATCTCTAAGGATACTTATTCTTTTCAATTTGATCAGGAAAAAGTGAAACATTCTGATGAATCAAAATACAAAGTATGATGATAGGATAACTACTGTTGTGAAAAAAGAGGAATAAGAATGATCAAGAAAAAATATAGAGATTTAAGATACTTGATAGGAAAATGAATAGGAGAAATAATGACAAAAAATAGCCAAGCCAAAGAATACAAGTTAGTTGACTTCTGTTCGCTTATTTTCGTTTTATTGATGGGATGTTTTTTTTACATACAATTAGTAGAGGCGTCCGAGGAAGATACTGCATCGATCCTAGTGGATGTGCAACCCAAAGAATATGAGATCAGAGATAGCTATCTGCAGTTTACTCCAGAACTTAATAAGAACTATGAGTTCACTGCTACGATTACAAATATAGGTGACAAGGACTTAGATGTTACTGTCTATCCATCGGTTGCTATATCAACGATGGGAAGTGTCACTTATGTTGAAAATACAGAAAACCTTTTAGATGAAAAGTATGACTTTAGTAAATACGTGAAGATAACTGATGCTAATGGCGAACTAGAAGACGGGAAAATCAAAGTTGAAGCGAAACAAAGTGAAACGATAGCAATTTTGATCAATGTGACTGAGGAACTTGATGGAGAAGTTTTAGGTGGGGTGAATTTCTCTCAGACATTAAGTGAAGAAAGTCATGAAGATGCTGTAGATATCGTTCATGTCTATGAGAAAGTAATCCTATTTCATCTCAAGATGGATGAAATAGAGGCTGAAAAAGAACAAACTTATGATGAGTTTGAGTTTGTGAGCTCACAGGATGCGATAAGGCTTGATTACTATATAGCCAACAATGATCCTGCAGTAACTTTTGCGGAAAGCGGCTCGTACAAAGTAATCAATCCAAACGGGGATATCATTTCTGAAGGAGAAATTGAAGAAAGCTCAATTGCATTGACTCCAATGACTAAAACAAAGCTAAATCTACCGTTAGTTAGTGATGCAGAATTGATGTTTGGGGAATATCAGTTTATCCTAACTGTTGATGGCAAAGAAAAAGTAACTAAATTTAATTATACAAAAGAAGAGCTGGAAGGGTTGATAGAGCAAACAGGTGGTTCAAACAAGATTATCGTCAATCAAGGAAGTAATATCTGGGTGATCGGTTTGTTGCTTGTTTTTTCTGCTCTGTTGATCATCACAAGTGTAATACTTTATCTTAAATATAAGAAAACGAGAATCGACAGCTAAGGCTTCGATTCTCGTTTTGCATTTCAGTCAGATGATTTTTGAAAAATTATGTGGTTTCTTTATTAGGTAAAAGTCCGAATGTATAAATGATTAATAATGTCAGGAAAGAAATTCCAGTACCAACAAAGCCAAAACACATATCAATAAGATCAGGTGTGTTTATGAATCCAAAGACAGTTTCACATAGTGCATTTACTACGAGTAAGAGTAAAGAAAAGATGACTACATAATTGAATTTTATCCCCATCAATAACCAAAAATATGGAATCAAACCTAAAATCAAACTAATTGAAAAGTTTGAGATATGAAGATAAAAATCAGGATAGATAGAGGTGAAAATCGTAACATTCCAATACTTTGATAAATACATGAATGAGCCAATAGCAATCACCACAAGATATAAAATAGAAGTCCATAACTTGGGTAAAAATTTAAAAGCGAGTTGGTTTTTCATGAAAGGTCACCTCCGAATGATGTTTGAGTAATGAATATAGTGAGTTTTATTATGTATACACTGGCTTTTTATTGTTAAAAAAGAGGTGGTCAACTTCATTATAGCCTATGTAATACATCAAACAGTAAAGGACACATCCATATCAATAAAGACAATACCAAGACATGTCTGGTATCGTCCATAAAACAAACAATGCTTTATTCTTTTTGATTTTCCAAAATAAACAAAGACTCTTCTGACTGCTCATAATACTTTGGGGTTAATTTTATATCCACGTGGGAGTTATTTTTTCGAACGATCGATAATAGCATCGGGCTAAAACCTAAAATTGCTAGAACAATAGAACCAACTACTAAGCTTGTTTTTCTTAACATAATTGCTCCCTCTGTAAAAAGGTTCGACGAAATAAGCATTTCTCTATGATCGTATAAGACTAAAACGAACCGTATACGACGTATATGCGCCTTATCCAGTAAATTTTAATTTAAATAGGCAAAAATTACGTATAGTAATAATGAACGAAGTAGATGAGTAAAGAGTAGTACAAATAGAAAATACTAGAAAGTATTGATGTGCTGACAGAACTTACACAAAAAGTATCCGAGAATTTGAAGAGTAAGGAATGAGGGATAATCATTTGGGAAAGAAAAAGTGGCTGATTCTAGTAAGTATAGGTGTATTATTAGTTCTTTTGATGACGATAGAAGTGAAGAAGATGAGCGAACCAACAGAAAGAGAGAAACAAATTGCTTTTTTGAAAGAGCATGAAAGTAAAATGACAGAATATATTAATCAATACAAAGGTGAAAAAGTAACAGAAATTAATTATGATTGGAATAATGTTAATCGAGTGGTTATCGGAAATAGTCTTCCTAGTGGGGCTGGCAAAAAAATTCAAATTTTTGGATTTGTAAACCATAATCCACATATGGATTTCAGACTGGATATAGAATTAAATCAAAATAATATGCCTGATATGTCAACTTTACATTATGGACAACAAATAAGTGACGAGGAACTTAATAGCTGATATAGAGAATCAAGATATATCCTGATTTTAGGCGAAGCTTTTATACAGGTTGTGGTCATAGCGAAAACCTTGGTCTAGTAAAAAAGAAATTAGCTAACTATGATTACTATAGTTGCAGCCACAGAAGGGAGAAGTTCTTGTGAGGAAAAAGGAAAAAATTATTGTAGTTAGTTTGACTATTATCTTAGTGCTTTTAGGCACGTTAGGAGTGAAAAAAATAATGGAACCGACGGAAAAAGAAAAACAAATTGCTTTTTTGAAGGAACAGGAAGAAATAATGTCTAAGTATATAAAACAAGAAAGTCATTCAGAAATCGAAATCAAATATGATTGGGATCCAGTAGAATGTAGTCAAAGTATGGCATTCACAAGTCCAATGTTAGCGATCAAATTTGATGTTATAGATAAGAAAAAAAGTAGTGAAGAAAACTACTTTTATAAAGGAAATACTCTGATCATTGATGAAAATAAAGAGTATTCTACTATAAATGATATGTGGACTACGAATGTTATTCTAGAATAAACACTTTGAATGATGTAAATAAGTCACAAATCTCGAAATCAATTTAAATGTTTATGTAAATTAATTTCGAAGGTTGCACAAAGTAAAACTAAATAGTTTTGCTTATGAATCTTTATAAAAAAATGAGGGGATAATCTATTGGGAAGAAAGAAAAAATGGTTGATTCTGGTGAGTGTAAGTTTACTATTAACCCTTTTTACAACAATAGGTATGAATAAAATGAATGCGCCAACAGAAAAAGAAAAACAGCTTGCTTTTTTGAAAGAGCATGAAGAAGACTTAACCAAGTACATTAAAGAGAGAAACTCACAAATCAAGATAGCCATTATTAAATATGATTGGGAATCATTTAGGATTGAGGATAGCGGAGCTTTTACCCAAAAAATGTACATAGTTGATATTGAATTATATGGTATTGATAAAAATGAAATAGATGGTGGAGCAATTCAAGTTTTACCAAATAACTTAAAAAAACCTACCAAGATAGAAGAGATAGGAACTAATAATTTTGAAGAAGCTATGGAAGAATTAAATGATGTCTAACTTAGATAATTCATATACCATTCATGCTAATTTGTAAATGCAAAAGATGTTTATGGAAAACCTGTAAGCACAGTTTCCCTCTAACCCGCTGCTAATGTGTGAAAGGAGTTAAAGAATTTTGAGCAATGCCATTATCAAAAGTAATGAGAAGATATGAAATATAAATTTACGTGAAAATCTATACCAAAAAAATTTGGTCGGCCAAGGGATGAGAGGATAATGAATTGATAAAGAAAAAGTGGCTGGTTCAAGTAAGTATCGGCATACTATTAGCCCTTTTTACAACAATAGGTATGAAGAAAATAAATGTGCCAACAGAAAAAGCAAGACAAATCGCTTTTTTAAAGGCGCATGAAAAGGAAATCACGGAGTATATAAAAAGTTTCAGTTCTCAAGATGGGAAGATTACGTTTGATTGGGAGACAACAGCAGTAAACACAGGTATAGCATTTTCCAAACCTGTGTTGATTGTCAAATTTGATATTAGCGACAGTTCAAAATCAGAGTATAACAATCGAGGTTATGTACTTAGGGTAAAAACTGATTTAAAAAAATTAAATAAAATAAGGGAATTGATGGTTTTAAATGACCCTATTTATTCTAATATTCAGGAGGGAATAAATGACTGATTTTGAAGATAACTATAATATATATGTTAATTTAGAGCAAAGTGCGTATACAGAACGTCCAAAACCGTTTCCTTATGAAGTACTTTTGGAAAAAGACCGTACTAAACTAGACAATAATAATTCTGTTAAATTCAACTTCCCAAATGCAAAAGATGCTCATGGAAATGATTTAAGCACAGCTTACCTCCAACCAGATACCACCGTAAAAACAGTCAAATAATTAGCAAGAATACGGCTACCAAAAGTAAACGGAGGATGAAGTAAAAATGTGTGAAAGTGCCGATATTCTGTCTGAATATATCTAAATATTTAAGGTGCAAGAAGTGGAGAGATAATCAAATGAGGAAGAAAAAATGGTTGATTTTAGTAAGTGTAGGTATATTATTAGTCATTTTGACAACGATAGGAGTGAATAAAATGAGCGAGCTACCAGAAAAAGAAAGACAAATTGCGTTTCTAAAAGAACATGAAAATAAAATGACTGAGTATGTGAAATCTCAAAACCCAGAGATTCAAAGTGTTAAGTATGAATGGGATAGTGTGAAAGTCGATGATATAGGAAATGGTACACCTATGGGCGCTGGAAAATTAATGACCATTAATGGAAAATTTAATGATATTAAGGAGTCAAACTTCATACTAAGTTTTGGAGTGGATGAAAAAAATATGCCTAAACTTGATACAATAGGGCTGCTAAGCTCATTATATGTAGGAGGAATGATTTATGAGTAATTTAGAGAGTTTTGATAATATTTTTGCTAGCCTAGCAGAAAGTGCTTATAATAATCGTCCCAATTCTTTTACAAGTTACCAAAATAGAGAGAGAGTAATAAAATCTGACTTCACTAAAGATAAAAAAATTAATGGAAAGTTAACAAAAGGGGGTAAAGAGTTATCCAACAACGGTGTGGTCTACCTCCAACCCGACACCACTGTAAAAACAGTCAAGGAGTTAGGAAACAGCCGAGTGCCGAAAGTAAACGGAGGCTATGAAATACAGAGCTATGTAAAAAACATATATAAGCAAGGACTCTTGACGGATGAAAAAGCTGGATTCAATGCTTATTATGTGACGGATACGCCTAAGTTGTCGATAGAGACTAAGCATACTTATTTTGTTACTAGAGGCAGTGATGGTATTTCTTCAAGTAATTTGAATCTTAATGACTGGTGGCATAATAACCAGGCATTTACAACAAAAAATGCTTATATTCCGCAAGCAAAATTAGCAAATCAAGCCATGCACCAGAAGATAACGGAAATGACCACACAAGCACCTCATGCTACAATGTCTGTCACAGGTCATTCTCTGGGAACGATGGTGTCGATTCAGGCTGTGGCGAATCTCCCTGAAAAAGATATTGCTAAAATCGACAAAGTGGTTTTGTTTCAAGGACCTGATGCGCGTGAAAGTATCAATAAAATGTCTGAACAGGCACAAAAAAATATCCAGAAGTTGGAAGAGGATGGGAAAATCGATTATTACGTCAATGCTTTTGATATCGTTTCCATGTTGAATAGAAATAAGCCTGGAGTAGATGAAATCGGGAATGTTCGCTATTTACTACCGAAATCTTTTAACACGACGTTTGATATGGAAGATCAAAACGGCTCTAGCCATGACTTTGGACAGTTTCAAATAAATCCTGATGGCACACTTCAGGAAGCTAATTTAAAGGAACATGGCTACATTTTTGCTGCGGGGATCAAGGTTTCCCATTTGATCGATAAATATTTGAATCATGTAGTAAAAGAAAAACCAGAAGGTGGGTTATCTTTTACAGAAGTCATAAAACTATTGTTATCTGGAGAGTATAAAGATTTTGAAAAAGAATACGCTACGATTATTGCGGAAGCAAAAGTTGCTAGTGAATGGAACGAGACGGTCAACGAATTACATAAAAGAATTTCTAATGCTTCAGGTTCTAAAAAAACCACTTTACAATCGGAGTTAGTTCAATCGATCATCCAAAAGGCGAAAAATATAGGCGAAGAGTACGAGATCATCTTTAAAAATGCCCAAAAAGAATTTGAAGATGAGATTACGGCAATATCAAAAGAAATATTGGCTGGTGCGGGAGCAATCAAAAACTATTTGACTTATTGGGAAGTACAAGAGATGGTTTCCCCATATGAAAAAAATAATTTATGGGACAGCGGACAAGCCTCATTAAATACGAATCAAGTGAAACAATATAAAGAGAAGCTGGAGGAATTTAGTAATAAACTGGCGGTAGTAGCAAATCATCTTACAGAGTATGACAGACAGGCAGGAAATATTTTGTTCAAAAACAAGTGAAAGGAGTTTATCCATGGAAGATAGAGAATTGCAAGAATTTCTAGAAAGACTTGGACAAGAACAAAAGGAACGGGAACGAGTAGCCATACAAGCGCTGATTCTGGCAAAGGAAAGTCGTATTGCTCAGGCCAAGTTAACTTCGATCGAATCCTTAAAAGAGATCACAGAAGGAATGTATCAACAAACGAATAGTGTCTTACCATCTACTTTGAAAGGCGCTTTAGAAGGGGAAAGTGCCGTTGCAGCAGAACAGTATGTCAAACAAATGAAACAACCAACATTGCTCACACCTGTGAAAAGGGGATAAAGAATGGGGACAGTAGAGAAACAACGTAAACTACAAGATTTAGAGGAGCGATTTAATGAAAACAAACGTCAGATACACCGTCAACAAGAAGAAATCGATCATCAGTTAGTAAACTTTAGGAAAGAAACAGGTCAATTGGTACAAAAAATCATGTATTTGTCGAAGAATGATCATTGGGATAACCGACAATTCTATCATCAAATGGAGGCAATAGATCGTAACCTGATCCATACGGCTCAAAACTATGAACGACAATTAGAAGAAAAAGAGCAAGAATTAACAAGATCCTATCGAAAAGAGATAGAGCGAATTCACGAAACCAATTACTAGAAAAAAACAGTCACGATCTTTCACAAATCTCTCTTCCTTATAGAAAATAGACTCTCTGTTATAATACATGTAAGCAAATAAGATAATAGGGGGAGAAAGATGAGCGAAGATGATGTGAAACAGATAACCAATACAGGGTTGCCATACGATGATATGGACTCTAAAGTAGTACACGCACGAAATCATGCCTTGAGACAATGCAGGAGATACAATTTTCTCGTGAATTCAGAAAATCATTATAAATACCCCATTTTACGGGCGCTATTCGCTTCAATGGGTGAGAATGTCTATATCGAGTCGAATTTTCAATGTGAGTTTGGATTCAACATTTCTATAGGAAATAATGTTTATTTGAACCATGATATGATCATTCTTGATTGTCATGAGGTGACGATCGGAAATGATGTTTATGTAGGGCCGAGAGTTGGTTTGTATGCAGCCAATCATGCAGAAGATCCATTTGAACGTGCTGATCATGTCGTTTATGCGAAGCCAATCCATATTGGCGATAAAGTTTGGTTAGGAGCGGGAGTCCATGTTCTTCAAGGGGTAACGATTGGTGCAAATAGCATCATTGGGGCAGGAAGTGTCGTAACAAAAGATATACCAGAAAATGTGATTGCTGCGGGGAATCCATGTAAAGTGATCCGACCAATTACGTATAAAGATCGAGAAAAAAATATTAAAGTCCAGGATAGTGCCTTGTTGATGGAACGATAGCATACTGGATTTAGGAAAGTCTCTTTCAGTCAAATAAGAGACAAAAACTTTTGGATAACAAAAAATACCCGAACGATGGATCATTCCTTCTCATAGAGATGAGAGAAATTGATTCGACGTTCGGGTTTTTGCATTTAGTGATTAGCTATAGTACAAATACGCATCAACGATTTCTTGTCTTTGCCACTACTTGGTTTGGTAATTTCAACACAACGAGTGAAACGACAAGGACCGATAGTAGCCGATCTAAATAATCTGTCGCTGCTTGAACAATCGTGACACTTACAGCTTGGTTTAGTCCTAATCCATAAAGAAGTTGGACAATGGTACTTGAACCTGATGAAGTGATACCACCAAATAATTGGATCGTGATGATCGAGGATAGTATGGTTCCAGGCGCTGAAAGGACAAACGTCCATGCGAATAATGAAAGTTTACTCTTCAAACCTTGCGCCTGTAATTTCTGTGGTAAAATCAACCCCGCTAATAACCCAGTGATGATTTGTATCGGGGAATAATACAAAGAGAACATATCCATCGTCACGCCACTAAGTAAGCTACTACTCAATCCTGTCAAAACCCCAGGAATTGGTCCAAGTAAGGCACCTGCAAAAATCGTACCGATCGAATCAAGATAAATCGGTAAACGGAGCCATAAAGCAATCGTTCCACCGAGAAAGTTGATTCCGATACTTAGTGCCATGATTGTGATCATTCTTGTCGTGATTTTCTTTTGTGTCATCTTTTTTCATCCTATCTTTAATCTTTCCAGATCATTTTTTATCAATTCTTCTTGTGCATGTAAAAGAACGGCTAAAAACTTCCGGAAAAAAAGAGAGGTGTCGACATCTATCATGATTAGACTATTTGGTTTTTTCTGCCAAAAATCATAACGATCAACCAAGGTTTGTCCGCGGCTGATGCCTTGTGTTTCAACAGCAGTATAGCTAGTGAATCCTTGGCACAGTTGTTCATCGATGAAATATGCAACTGCCAAAGGGTCATTGATGACACAACCTAGGACGCGTTCTTGCTGCCAATGAAAGTCAAAGTAAAAGCGTGTGATTGCTTTTAAATAGTTGCCTTCTTCGGGCGAAAGTTGGCAACAATATTCTAGGATCGTTGGTGTAAAGACGATTTCTCGTGTCACGTCTAAACCGACCATCTCGATCATTTGACCAAGATGGTCAAATACATAAGCTGCGGCATCAGGGTCACACCAGTAATTGTATTCTGCTACTGGTGAACAATTGCCGTGGCTTTTATACGTGCCGCCCATCGAAACAAATCGATCCATGTGCTTTCCTATTTGTGGATTCTTTTGTAAAGCAGAAGCGACATTTGTTAGCGGCCCTAAAGCAATCACTGAAGTATCTTTTTGTTCAGCAAAATAACTCGCTAAAAAATCAACAGCGTGGATCGTTTCGGCTTGCTTGTCTGTTACTAATGGGAAGTTCGTTTCCCCTAGACCGTCCATGCCGTGAGTATCTTGAGCGCTGATAAATGGCGTGTTGAGTGGTGTTGCAGAACCTTGATAGACAGGGATGTCTAAACGGTCACAACGTTCCAAACAACGGATGACATTTTCAGTTCCCAAATGTACGGGGACGTTCCCACAAACGGTGGTGATTGCGACAACTTCGATTTCTGGTGATTTTAATGCAAACAATAGCGCTAATGTATCATCGATACCGGGATCGCAATCAATAATAACTTTTCGCATTATTTCCAATCTCCTTTCTTTAGAGACACTTAGTTTTTTATCCTGGGAAGTTTCCGAACCAGTCCAAGGGGTCAACCCTTGATTCCAATGCACGGCATTAGTATACTTATTTTTATGAAGAATGTAAATGTTATGCAAACAATTCATTATCTCTTATGAGTGTTAGAAGTAGGAAGAGAAGATCGTTTGTAAGGAATAAGGTGTTTAAAATTACAGCTGGTCAATGGTTCACTGTCTGCCTCTTTGGTAGAACGTGGTACAATAGAAATGAACGTTGAAATACGTAGGAGAAAGCTAGAGCACCATTTAGCATACTTGAATTTTTGTTTCAATCACCAAGTAGAAAGTGTGGGATGCAAGTGATTGTTTTTTATAGTTTATTAATTATGTTATTAATGATCGGTAGTTATCATTTTATTGCTTATCTGTACGCAAAGAAGTTGATCAAAACTGGATTACAACGTGGTTATGCTTGGTATGAAGAGACAGGTCATCAACTCATGGACCCTGCCTCTTTGACGACAGTCGAAGAGCAACGCCAACGTTTAGAAGATCTAGCAGAAGATTTTTGGCAACAAGGAGAACCCATTATGACCAAAAGTCAAGAGGGGTTAAAATTGAAGGGGAGGATATTCTCTACTTATTCGAACAAAGGTAAATGGGTAGTCTGTGTCCATGACTATCGCAGCACAGGAAAAAAAGACATGTCTTATATCGGGAAAAAGTATGCAGAAAAAGGCTTCAATGTCTTGATCCCTGATTTGCGTGCCCATGGGGAAAGTGAAGGGGAGATCATTGGGATGGGGTGGTTGGATCGATTAGATCTGATACTCTGGATCAATGAGATCTTGCAACGAGAGCCAGAGGCTAAGATCATCTTACATGGAGGCTCAATGGGGGCTTCTACGATCATGATGGCTAGTGGCGAGAAGTTGCCGAGTGCTGTCAAAGGCTTGGTCCTTGATAGTGGCTTTGTATCCGTTTATTCAGAATTTCGTTATATGTTAAGCAAATTAACAGTTTTTCCCAAAAAAATCATTATGCGACATGCGAATCGTTACGCACAAAAATATGCAGGCTATTCTTTGAAACAGGCATCAGCAACGAGACAGTTAGGGAGCAATCATTTACCCGTTCTGATCATCCATGGTGAACATGATCATTTTGTTCCGATGGAAGCAGCTTATACGATCCAAAATGCAACGGCAGGAGATAAAGCCTTACTGCTAGTGCCTGGAGCAGAACATTTAGAAGCAGTCAGTAAAGATCCAGAGACCTACTGGACAGTGATTTTTTCATTCATTGAGCAAAGAGTGGGTCTATAAGTACAAATGATTGTTTGAAAAAAATAGGACTGGTAAAATCAAATTGAATAAAGAAACTGTTCGTTATTTTAGGGTTGGGAGAGTGAAATGATGGAAATCAAAGAAGAAAAGAATCGCTTAGTGTTATTGGACGATGAACAAAATGAAATAGGAGAAATGACGTGGTCTGATGCTGGTCCTGATATTATGATCATTGATCATACATTTGTTGATCCTGCATTTCGTGGACAGAAATTAGCAGAAAAATTGGTTGCTACAGGAGTGGAAGTAGCCAGACGTACTGGCAGAAAAGTTATTCCGTTATGCCCCTACGCAAAAGCGGAGTTTGAGAGAAAAGCTGAATATCATGATGTTTGGCGGAAATAAGCGTTAATGGTTAGCAAAAAAGCATTGATTTTAGAGGAGGATACAGATGGATCGTTTGTCACAGAACCTGCAAAAAAATCGATGTAAAAAAGCCTAGAAATGTTCTTTAAAACATCGCCCATCTTATGAAACACTGTTGTCACAAGACGTGTTATGTGATAAAGTTAGAAGGACGATATTTTGAGAAAGGAGGCTGTTTGATGTATAATATTATTTTAGGGATCGTCATTGTCATCTCGATTATGATGGTCATTGCGATCATGATGCAACCAAGCAAACAAAATAGTGCAGCAAGTGCATTTACAGGTGGCGCAGATCAATTATTCGGAAAGCAAAAAGCACGTGGATTTGAAGCAGTAATGCAACGCTCGACAGCTGTTATGGGCGCTGTATGGATGATTCTGTTGTTCGTACTTGCATTTTTATCTTCTAAATAAATCGTTCGAAACCAATGATCAGAAGTGATCATTTGCTTCATTCAGATTTTGAGGATACACGGATGGTTCATCGATTGTTCAAAAAAATAGAAGGTCTGGGAAACGAAATGCTCCCAGACCTTTTTTGTTGAATAGAAAAAGAACCGTTATATAAGAAGGTATTTGCTAACTATGGTAAAATAAGGCTAATGAGGTGAATAAAATGAAAAGTCTACCACAACCTATTTATGAAAAACATGGGAAGCGTGCAATCCTCTTATTGCATGCGTATTCAGGTAGTCCAAATGATGTACGGATGTTAGCCCGTTTTTTAGAGAAATCAAACTATTCGGTCTATGCCCCAATGTTTACAGGACATGGCACGCTTGCTCCAAATGAGATCTTAGAACAGGACGCTGAGACGTGGTGGCAAGACACGAAACAAGCGATCAAGTTTCTCAACGATGAAGGATTTTCTGACATCGCCGTATTAGGATTGTCGATGGGTGGCATTTTTGCCGTTCGAGCATTATCAGAATTTCCGATGATAGGAGGCGGATTTTTTTGTTCGCCAATTTCTCCAGTAGAAAATCATGTGCCGGAGAATTTTGAGAATTATGTACGCCAGGTCTTGAAAATTGCCGGTGAATCGGAGTCGATGATCGAACAAAAAGTCGAAAGCTTTCGGCCACGAGTACAGCAACAATTAATAGATATTCAAGAGCAAGCAGCAATAACAGAAAGTAAGTTATCAGATATCCAAAAACCAGTATTCATGGCTCAAGCGGGTCAAGATGAAATGATTGATCCTTATGGTGTCTACGAGACAGCAAAAAAACTTACGCAAACTGACATTTCCTTACACTGGTATCCAGAAAGTAAGCATGTGATCACAGTAGGAATAACAAGAAAAGCGTTTGAAAAGGATGTATTGGATTTTCTAGAGAACTTACCTTGGAATGAGGAATAATAATGACAAAAGAAACATTAAAAGAAAAAATCATTTTCTTTATTGAAAGCAGTCGCAAGAAAAGTTTTTCGATGGAAGAAATCGCTGAAGGTCTTGGCTTTCAAAAAAGCGAAGATTTTAAATTACTAGTGCAAACCATCGCACAGATGGAAAGAGAACAAAGTATCGTATTTACCAAAAAAGGAAAAATCAAACTGCCACTTCAGCCTATTTTGATTGAAGGAACGTTCCGCGCAAATGAGCGAGGATTTGGGTTTGTCACGATCGATCCTGAAGAAGATGATGTGTATATCCCTAAAGAAGCGACTGGCTATGCGATGGACGGGGATACTGTTGCAATCGATATCGTCAAAACGGCGGATGCCTTTTCGGATCGTGGAGCCGAAGGAAAGGTCGTTGAGATTCGTCAACGCGCAACCACACAAATTGCCGGAGAGTTCATCGCTTATACAGAAGATGAAATGGCAGAAACGGATCTTTATGGAGTAGTCATTCCAAAAGATAAAAAAATGAATCAATTCAAAGTGTACGCCGCAGCAGAAGGTGTCCGTCCAGTAGATGGAAGTATCGTGCTGATCGAATTGACCCATTATCCAGAAAAAAGCTATGCAACGAGTTTAGAAGGAATCATCAAACAAGTCATTGGTCATAAGAATGATCCTGGGATGGATATTTTATCGATTGTCGTAGCCAATGGAATACCGACCCAGTTTCCGGATGATGTATTAAGCGAAGCAGATGCTGTACCAGATAGTATCAGTGACAAAGATTTGATTGGTCGCAGGGATTTACGTGACCAATTGATCGTGACGATCGATGGCGAAGATGCCAAAGATTTAGATGATGCAGTCACAGTTAGAAAGTTAGATAATGGGAATTACTTTTTAGGCGTCCACATTGCCGATGTTTCATATTATGTGACAGAAGGCAGTCAATTAGATCGTGAAGCCTATGAACGTGGAACAAGTGTGTATTTGACTGATCGTGTGATTCCGATGATCCCACAACGTTTATCAAATGGTATTTGTTCGCTGAATCCTAAGGTTCCTCGTTTAACGATGAGTTGTGAAATGGAGATCGACCCAACAGGGAAAATCATTTCTCATGAGATTTTTCCAAGTGTGATCCAAACAACAGAGCGAATGACTTATACAGCAGTCAATCAGATCTTAGAAGAGCAAGACGAAGAAACTATGGCTCGCTATGAACCATTGGTTCCTATGTTTCAAGCGATGGGTGAGTTGCATGAGATCTTAGAGACGATGCGTATTCGTCGTGGTGCGATCTCTTTTGAAGATCGGGAAGCCAAAATCATGGTTGATCCAGACGGTCACCCTCAAGATATCCTCTTGCGGAGTCGTGGTGTAGGAGAACGTTTGATTGAATCCTTTATGTTAGCAGCCAATGAAACGGTGGCAGAACATTATTCACGTGCGAATTTCCCTTTTATTTATCGTATCCATGAGCAACCAAAAGAAGAGAAAATGCAACGATTCTTTGATTTTGCATCTGCTTTAGGGATTTTAGTCAAAGGAACGAAGGGCACGATCACACCTAAGGACTTACAAAAAGTGATCGAAGATGTTGAAGAAAAACCGGAGTCAGCAGTGATCAATACCATGTTGTTAAGAAGTATGCAACAAGCACGCTATTCTGAGGATAATTTTGGTCATTACGGATTAGCAGCAGAGTACTATACACATTTCACGTCACCGATCCGTCGTTATCCAGACTTGATCGTGCATCGTTTGATTCGTTCATATGGTCAAGATCCAAGTGAAAGCAATCAGACGTATTGGGAAAATGCACTGCCTGATATTGCCGATCATAGCTCGAAAATGGAGCGACGTGCAGTTGAAACAGAACGTGAAGTGGACTCAATGAAGAAAGCCGAGTTTATGATGGATAAAGTGGGAGAAGAATTTGATGGGATCATCAGCTCTGTGGTGAAATTCGGGTTATTCATCGAACTTCCAAATACAGTAGAAGGTTTGATCCATATCAATGAATTGAAACAAGATTACTTCCACTACATTGAAAACCATCTAGCGCTCGTTGGTGAGCGGACAGGACTAACTTTCAAGATCGGACAAAAAGTCCGAGTAAAAGTAGTCAAGGCTGATCCTACGGAGCGAGCGGTTGATTTCGAATTAGTCTCCGCAGAGGAATTGGCACCGTTGGAAGCGCCAAAAGGAAGAAGAAAAGAAGCCAATAGAGGTTCTTCAAAACATTCAAATGGACGGCAAACGGACAAGAAAAAACGTCCGAAGAAAGCCGATAGTAAATATGGTCCAAAAAAAGAAAAAGGGAAAAAACCTTTTTACAAAGGCGTCACCAAGAAGAAAAAGAAAAAATAAATATAAAATGAAAATGAATTGGGGGAATGTCCAATGCCAAAAGGCGAGGGAAAACTGATTGCGCAAAATAAAAAAGCTCGCCATGATTATTCGATCATCGACACAATGGAAGCAGGAATGGTTTTACAAGGTACAGAGATCAAATCTATTCGCAATAGTCGTATCAACTTAAAAGATGGATTTGTTCGTGTGAGAAACGGCGAAGCTTTTTTGCATAATGTCCATGTCAGCCCTTATGAACAAGGGAATATCTTTAATCATGATCCACTAAGAACTAGAAAATTGTTATTGCATAAAAAGCAAATTGCGCGTTTATTGAATGAAACAAAAAATACCGGAATCACGATTGTTCCTTTGAAAGTCTATATCCGAGACGGCTATGCGAAAGTCTTGATCGGATTGGCCAAAGGGAAAAAATCGTATGATAAGCGAGAAGATCTGAAGCGAAAAGATGTGGATCGACAAATTGATCGTACATTAAAAAATTTCTCTAGATAATTTCATTATCCTTTTTCGCATATTCGGTGCTTTTAGATTTACTTAATGATAAAATTTGTTAGCATTTAATCTGATGAAACATGATTATCACAGGTTTTTTCTGAGTTTCCTGGCATCATATCATCCATGTTTTTGATGATTTTTAGACTGAAATAAAAAAGTGTCTAATTTTCATGAAAATACTTTGAAATTTCTATTTCGTGGTGGTATGATACCGTTTGGTTAGAAACCGATAAAGAAAAACCAGATACACACATGAAATTGATTTTATGTGAAATTCGGGGAAAAGAGGTGAAATGGATTGGATGAACGCTCGCTAACGTTCCACATTGGACCGGTTTGGTTTGATGGGACTGTTTGTTTGATGGTGTTGTTAACTTGTTTGATCGTTTTCTTTTTAGTTTACTTCTTTACAAGAAATCTAAATATGAAGCCAACTGGGAAGCAAAATGCACTTGAATGGGTCATTGATTTTACACGAGGGATCGTTACAGATAATGTGCCTAGAAAAGAATTGAATAATTTTCATTTATTGGCATTTACCTTGTTTCTCTTTGTTTTTGTTGCGAACAATATCGGTTTAGTTACAAAAATCGTCTTACCTAGCGAAACGACACTTTGGAAAAGTCCGACAGCAGACCCGTTTGTAACTTTAACATTGGCATTTATTATGATCACACTTACTCATCTATTCGGGGTGAAGAAGCTCGGCTTCAAAGGTTACTTTGTCAACTCGTTCCTAAAACCTTATAGTTTTATGTTTCCAATGAAGGTGATCGAAGAGTTCACAAACTTGTTAACACTTGCTTTACGTCTTTATGGGAATATTTATGCGGGAGAAGTATTGCTAACTTTAATCGCAAAAATGATGACAAGCTTAGGCTGGTTCTCATTGCCTTTAGCAATTCCGTTAGAGATGGTTTGGATCGCGTTCTCATTATTTATCGGAAGCATCCAAGCATTTGTCTTTGTCACTTTATCAATGGTATATATGAGTCACAAAATCGAAGTAGAAGAGTAAAATAACTAGATTTAATTACTATTTAAACTATTTTAGGAGGAAGTAAATTATGAATTATATCGCAGCAGCAATCGCAATCTTAGGAGCAGCTATCGGAGCTGGTTACGGTAATGGTCAAGTAATTTCTAAAACAATCGAATCAATGGCACGCCAACCTGAAATGTCAGGTCAATTACGTACAACGATGTTCATCGGGGTAGCCTTAGTCGAAGCCGTTCCTATTCTAGGTGTTGTTATCGCCTTGATCCTAGTTTTTGGTGTGTAATAAAAATGCTGAGGTTGCGCGATAGTCAAAAAAGCTATCTACTATTTTATTAAATACGCAATCTAAGAAAACTGGATTCTCAGAGAAAGGAAGGCTAACCTATGCTGAATCAATTGGCAATTGCAGAAGTTGGCAATCCGATGTTAGGTAATATCATCGTTGTCAGCGGCTCATTTTTGATATTAATGGTCCTATTAAAACACTTTGCGTGGGGACCGATCAGCGATATTTTGAAAAAACGTGAAGATAAGATCGCCAATGATTTAGATTCTGCAGAACAATCTCGCATCAAATCAGCAAAATTAGAACAAGAACGTGAGCAACAATTGTTGGCTTCTCGCTCTGATGCTGCGGATATCATCAAACATGCGAAAGAAAGTGGAGAATTAAGCCGCCAAAATATTTTGAAGGAGACGCAAGAAGAAGTTGCTCGTCTAAAAAGTAAAGCTCAATCGGATATCACGATGGAACGTGATACGGCATTGAACTCAGTCAAAGACGATGTAGCTGAACTTTCTCTTCAAATCGCGGAAAAAATCTTGAATAAAGAATTATCTCCAGAAATGCACGAATCTTTAATCAATCAATATATCGAAGGTCTAGGTTCGTCAAATGAAACTAGATAAATATACAGTAGGTAGACGTTACGGAAAAGCATTATTTGAACTGGCGATCGATTCAAATAATACAGAAGAAATTTACCAAGAACTTCTTAGTCTACGTAAAATCTATGCTGATGTTCCTGAATTAGGGAGTATCCTTAGTGATGTTCGGTTGGAACCTCATGAAAAGCGATTGATCATGGACAAATTAGTCAGTGGTTATCAAGGAATCGTAAAAAACTTTTTAGAAGTCGTGTTCATGTACAATCGGATGAACGATCTACCTTTGATGATCGACGAATATGAACATCGTTACAATGAAAATAATGGTTTGTTACTGGGAAGTGTGACTACAGCAGTCCCACTTTCAGCGGAACAATTAACTAGACTTGAAGAAAATGTCGCTAAAACAATGAACTATCAAACGGTCGAATTGAAGCAACAAGTTGATTCTACGATCATTGGTGGGGCAATTGTAGAAGCAGATCATCAAGTGATCGACGGAAGCATTCGGACGCAGTTGGAAAAATTGCGTAATCAATTAAATAGATAGTACAAAGAGGTAGGTGAATCGAATGGCTATCAAAGCAGAAGAAATTAGTGCCTTGATTAAAGAACAAATTGAACATTATGAAAACGTGCTTTCAGTCGAAGAAATCGGTACAGTCACTTATGTTGGTGACGGAATCGCACGTGCGCATGGACTTGAAAATGCCATGAGTGGTGAACTACTTGAATTTTCGAACGGTTCATATGGTATGGCACAAAACTTGGAATCAAATGATGTCGGAATCATTATCTTAGGTGATTTTGAATCCATTCGTGAAGGGGATAAAGTAAAACGCACAGGAAAGATCATGGAAGTACCTGTAGGGGACGCAATGATCGGACGTGTCGTCAATCCTTTAGGACAACCCATTGATGGGCTAGGAGAAATCGTGACGGACAAAACACGTCCAGTTGAAGCGATGGCACCTGGTGTTATGCAACGTAAATCAGTCAACGAACCAATGCAAACAGGGTTGAAAGCGATCGATGCGTTAGTTCCGATCGGACGTGGACAACGTGAATTAGTCATCGGTGACCGTAAAACAGGGAAAACATCGATTGCAATCGATACAATCATCAACCAAAAAGGTCAAGATATGATTTGTATCTATGTAGCTATTGGACAAAAAGATTCAACGGTACGTACACAAGTAG
Organism: Heliconius ismenius; assembly: GCA_001485965.1. NCBI lineage: Eukaryota > Metazoa > Arthropoda > Insecta > Lepidoptera > Nymphalidae > Heliconius > Heliconius ismenius. Next base: position 48,938 of record FAPP01001216.1, on the reverse strand, counting down.
AAACATTGAAAAAATATGGCGCAATGGATTATACGATCGTAGTCAATGCGGGCGCTTCTCAACCTGCACCATTGCTATACATCGCACCTTATGCTGGAACAGCTATGGGTGAAGAATTCATGTATAACGGCAAACATGTATTGATCATTTTTGATGATCTATCTAAACAAGCTGTTGCCTATCGTGAGCTTTCTTTATTACTTCGTCGACCACCAGGCCGCGAAGCCTATCCAGGGGATGTTTTCTACTTGCACTCACGTTTGTTAGAACGTGCAGCAAAATTAAGTGATGATCTAGGTGGAGGGTCAATGACTGCTTTACCATTTGTTGAAACACAAGCTGGGGATATCTCTGCTTATATTCCAACAAACGTCATTTCGATCACTGATGGACAAATCTTCTTAGAAAGTGATTTGTTCTATGCAGGAACTCGTCCAGCCGTAGATGCAGGGTTATCAGTTTCTCGTGTTGGTGGTTCAGCACAGATCAAAGCAATGAAAAAAGTTGCCGGAACATTGCGTCTAGACTTAGCAAGTTACCGTGAATTAGAAGCATTTACGCAATTTGGCTCTGATTTAGATGCGGCGACACAAGCGAAATTGAATCGTGGTCGTCGTACAGTAGAAATCTTGAAGCAAAAATTACATGCACCTCTTGCAGTGGAAAAACAAGTAGTCATCTTATATGCATTGACACACGGTTACTTAGACAGTATCCCTGTAGATAGCATTTTAGATTTTGAACATGAGTTATTTGAATATCTTGAGACAAATCATGCAGATCTCTTTGAAACGATCCGTACAACGAAAGATCTTCCTGAAGAAGAAGCGTTGAACCAAGCAATTCAAGAGTACAAAGATATCTTTATGGCAACAAAAGGAAATAATTCTTCAACAGAAGACAAATTGAAATCCATTCAAAATGCATAGTGAGGTGAGATGAATGGGCGCTTCATTAAATGAAATCAAGACACGAATCGCGTCAACGAAAAAGACGAGCCAAATCACTCGTGCCATGCAAATGGTCTCAGCCTCTAAATTGACAAAATCTGAAGCTTCTTCACAGAAGTTCCAGATTTATGCCAATAAGGTGAGAGAAATCGTTACGCATTTAACAGCAACACAATTAACTGACATTGCTTCGGCTAATCCAAGAGGAGATGTCAATTATAATAGTATGCTGATCAGTCGACCAGTTAAAAAAACCGGTTATATCGTGATCACAGCTGATGGTGGGTTAGTCGGTGGCTACAATAGTTCCATATTGAAACAAACCATGTCCATCTTGGAAGAAGACCATCAATCACCAGATGAATATGTCATGATCGCCATTGGTGGTACCGGAGCGGATTTCTTTAAAGCTCGTGACATCAACTTAGCGTATGAACTGCGCAATTTGTCTGATCAACCTAGCTTTGATGAGGTTCGTAAAATCGTGAACATGGCAACGACCATGTATCAAAATGAAGTATTTGACGAATTGTATGTATGTTATAACCATCATATCAATTCATTGACTAGTCAATTTCGTGTAGAAAAAATGTTACCTATTTCAGATTTAGATCCGGGAGAAGCGAAAAGCTTTGAGCAAGAATATATTTTTGAACCTTCAAAAGAAGAAATCTTGACTCAACTGTTGCCGCAATATGCCGAAAGTTTGATTTATGGTGCGATCGTCGATGCGAAAACGGCAGAACATGCCGCGGGAATGACTGCAATGAAAACCGCAACAGATAATGCTGCGAACATCATCGATGATTTGACGGTTTCTTATAACCGTGCAAGACAAGGGGCGATCACCCAAGAAATTACCGAAATTGTTGCCGGAGCATCGGCACTAGAATAGCAAGGAGATTGGAGGAAAAAAGATGAGTTCAGGCAAGATTGTTCAAGTAATCGGTCCCGTTGTCGACGTGGAATTTTCTTTAGACCAATCCTTACCAGATATCAACAACGCATTAGTTGTTTATAAAAATGATGAGCAAAAATCAAAAGTTGTTCTTGAAGCAGCATTAGAATTAGGTGACGGTGTGATCCGTACGATCGCAATGGAATCGACGGATGGACTACAACGTGGAATGGAAGTCATCGACACAAGTAAAGCGATCTCTGTACCAGTTGGAACAGAAACATTAGGTCGTGTGTTCAACGTGTTAGGTGAAACAATCGATTTGGAAGCACCATTTCCAGAGGATGCCCAAAGAAGCGAGATCCACAAGAAAGCACCAAATTTTGATGAATTAAGCACAAGTACAGAGATTCTTGAAACTGGGATCAAAGTCATTGACTTATTAGCACCTTATTTAAAAGGTGGGAAAGTTGGATTGTTTGGAGGTGCCGGTGTTGGTAAAACCGTACTGATCCAAGAATTGATCCATAATATCGCCCAAGAACATGGGGGAATCTCAGTGTTTACCGGTGTTGGTGAACGTACCCGTGAAGGAAACGATCTGTATTACGAAATGAAAGATTCAGGAGTAATCGAAAAAACAGCGATGGTGTTTGGACAAATGAATGAGCCACCAGGTGCTCGTATGCGTGTCGCACTAACTGGATTGACGATTGCGGAATATTTCCGTGATGTCGAAGGACAAGACGTGCTCTTATTTATTGATAATATTTTCCGTTTCACCCAAGCAGGTTCGGAAGTATCTGCCTTACTAGGACGTATGCCATCAGCGGTTGGTTATCAACCAACCTTAGCGACTGAAATGGGACAACTCCAAGAACGGATCACTTCAACGAAAAAAGGTTCGATCACTTCGATCCAAGCAATCTACGTGCCAGCGGATGACTATACTGACCCAGCGCCAGCAACGACATTTGCCCATTTAGATGCAACGACAAACTTGGAACGTAAATTGACCGAACAAGGGATCTATCCAGCCGTTGACCCACTTGCTTCTTCATCAAGTGCGTTATCTCCTGAAATCGTAGGAGAAGAACACTACAAAGTAGCGACTGAAGTACAACATGTATTACAACGTTACCGTGAATTGCAAGACATCATCGCTATTTTAGGGATGGATGAATTATCAGATCAAGAAAAAATATTGGTTTCACGCGCTCGTCGAATCCAATTCTTCTTATCACAAAACTTCAATGTAGCTGAACAATTCACAGGTCTTCCAGGTTCTTATGTACCAGTTGAAGAAACTGTCAAAGGCTTCCGTGAGATTCTTGAAGGTAAATACGATGACCTTCCTGAAGAAGCATTCCGCAGTGTCGGCCGAATCGAAGACGTTGTCGAAAAAGCGAAAAAACTAGGCTACTAGAAAGGGGTGCCCCATGGATCAATATTTAACTGTTAATGTGGTTACTCCCGATGGTTTAGTTTATGATCACCATGCGGCAATCGTTGTTGCACGCACTACTGCTGGCGAACTTGGTATTTTACCACAGCATGCGCCAATCATCGTGCCTTTAACGATCGATGAAGTTCGTGTGAAGCGGACAGATTCAGATACACACGTTGACTGGATCGCTGTGAACGGCGGCATCATGGAAGTTCGCGATAACTTAGTTTCAATCGTCGCAGATAGTGCGGAACGTGAACGAGATATCGACGTCACTCGAGCAGAACGCGCAAAACAACGTGCTGAACGCCAAATCGAAGAAGCCAAACAAAAAGAAGATAAGAATGAACTGAAACGGGCAACTGTTGCGTTACACCGCGCAGTGAACCGTATCAATGTATCAAAACATAAGTGATTACTATAATTGACAAGTAATTGAATTATGGAGGGAGAACAACTCCCAAAAGAAGAGATCGGGACAAACACTTATGGGTGCTAATGCAGCCACGTGTGTTTCCCGATCTCTTCTTTTCTTTATCATTCATTGTTAGGATAAAATTTATTTTTTTGGTGTAAAGAAATGATATTTTTCATCCATTTTTCAGAGTTTGTCAAGAAAATTACAGAGATTTATCATTTTTACAACCAATAATTTCTACTTTTATAAAATTTATGGTATCATCAGTGTGTTAGTTATCAAAAACATTTGTTAGAAAGGGCGTAATGATGCAAGTATATGGTATTGATGCAATCATTCGGATCGTTAGTCATTTGGCATTTATTTACTTAGCCTTTTGGTCTTTGCGTTCTTTACGCGTTGACGCTTTTTTTCGTTCAATGCATACGACACAAATTAGAATGGCAATTGTCCTTTTTTCAATTTTTTTAGGGTATACAGCGAGCAGTTTTTTCTTAGAGATCATTGCGCTATGTCGAAATCTTTTCGTCAGCCTATAATTTTAAAAAAAGGTACTATTTTAAAACAAGAAGTGATATAATAAAAAAGATTTTGAGCGAATGTATACTCAACGGATTTTTTTGGGGGGAACAACATGGAAGAGATCATCGTAAAAGGTGGCAATCAATTAAAAGGAACAGTAAAGATCGAAGGAGCAAAGAATGCGGTATTGCCGATTTTAGCCGCAAGTTTATTGGCTGAAGAAGGAACGACCGTTTTAGATAATGTGCCAATTCTTTCTGACGTGTTCACTATGAATCAAGTGATCCGTCATTTGAACGTAGATGTAGCGTTTGATGAAGAGAATAATCGTGTGACGCTTGATGCATCGAGAGAATTAGAAATTGAAGCACCTTATGAATACGTAAGCCAAATGCGTGCGTCAATCGTTGTGATGGGACCATTATTGGCTAGAAATGGTCATGCAAAAGTTGCAATGCCTGGTGGATGTGCGATTGGAAAACGTCCGATCGATTTACACCTAAAAGGTTTTCAAGCCTTGGGTGCAAAAATCATTCAAAAGAATGGTTATATCGAAGCAATCGCCGATCAACTGATCGGAAATACGATCTATTTAGATTTTCCAAGTGTTGGTGCGACACAAAACATCATGATGGCTGCTGTCAAAGCAAAAGGCACGACGATCATTGAAAACGTCGCACGTGAACCTGAAATCGTTGATTTAGCGAATATCTTAAATAAAATGGGTGCGAATGTTTATGGCGCTGGTACAGAAACGATGCGTATCGAAGGCGTTGATCATTTGCATGCAGTCAACCATTCAATCGTCCAAGACCGTATCGAAGCTGGTACTTTCATGGTAGCAGCAGCAATGACTGAAGGCAATCTATTGATCGCTGATGCGATTTCTGAGCATAATCGTCCATTGATCTCTAAATTGATCGAAATGGGTGCAACGATCACTGAAGAAGACGGTGGCGTTCGTGTCATCGGACCAAAACATATTTTACCAACAGATGTAAAAACAATGCCACATCCTGGTTTCCCAACGGATATGCAAGCACAAATGACTGCTATCCAGTTGGTTGCAGAAGGAACAAGTGTTGTGACTGAAACAGTCTTTGAGAACCGTTTCCAACATCTTGAAGAAATGCGCAGAATGAATGCACATGTAAAAATCGATGGCAACATTGCAATCATGGATGGTAATCACGAATTACAAGGTGCTGAAGTCTATGCAACAGATCTAAGAGCAGCAGCAGCGCTCGTATTAGCTGGTTTGAAAGCAAATGGAATCACACGCGTTCGTAACCTAAAATATTTAGATCGTGGCTATTATAATTTCCATATTAAATTGCAACAATTAGGTGCAGATGTGGAACGTGTAAATGTAGAAGAAACACCAGTCGAAAAAACACCACATACAATCGCTTAAGGATGTGACGAGAGATGACGAGTCCACGCTATATTTTGATAAGTTTGGTAAAAATTTTAGCTGTCATTTTACTTGTACTCCTATTATTCATCATTGGAACAATGATCGGATATGGTTTGATTGGCGGTGGAAGTCCATTCAAGGTCTTTCAACCGAGCTTATGGTTGCATATCTTCGATTTCTTTAGTTAAGTGTGTACACTAGGTAACAGATAAGATAAAAAGAGGTTGTGGCAAAAGCGTACAGCTCCGAGAAATAAGTGCCAAAATCCGAAAATAGCTTTTCATATTTTTGGGTTTTGGCGCTTATTTCTGTAGGAGTTGCTTTTAGAACACCGTTTATCCGGTTATAGGGGATGGTAAGTGGATGTATGACCAATCCTCTTTTTTATGGAGATGAGAATATGAAAAAGATTTTAATTTATTTAGTTCGAGGATATCAGCGTTTTATTTCACCTGCGTTCCCACCAAGTTGTCGGTATTATCCAACTTGTTCCAATTACATGATCCAAGCCATCCAAGTACATGGTGCGCTCAAAGGAACCCTAATGGGAACAGCACGCATCTTTCGTTGCCACCCATTTGTGAAAGGCGGTATCGATTATGTGCCTCGTAACTTTCGTTTGACGCGTAATAAAGAAGATCAATCGATACCAGACTATAAAAAATACAAAAAATAGAGTCATTGATTTTTATTAGATGGGAGAAAGCGATGTTTCAACAATTGAACAAAAGTGACTTACCATGGGCATTACTACTAGAAGCCGATCCTGATAAAAACAAAGTGATCGCTTATGTGACCAATGGCGATGGATTTATCTGGAAAGAGCAGGATGAAGTGATTGGTGTGCTTGTTTATGAAATCAGAGAAACGGAATGTGAGATCATGAATGTTTCTGTTGCTGATGCGCATCAAGGAAGAGGAATCGGTGGCAAGCTGATTGACCATGCACTCGAACAGTTTAGCAAAGAATGCAAACAACCAACAAAAATACTGATCCGTACAGGAAGTATCACGAATCCAGCGTTACATCTTTATCAAAAAAAAGGCTTTAAAGAAGTATCAAGAGAAAAGGATTACTTCATCAATAACTACCCAGAACCAATCTATGAAGAAGGAATACTTCTGAGAGATCAAGTCACTTTATCCAAAGAATTATAGAATAAAAAGAAAGCGTTTCATAGTGAAAATAATGATGAAAAACTATCGAGGAGGAACAAATAATTATGGGGATTTTAGCATTCGATTTTGGTGGTTCAGCTGTCAAATATGGTTATTGGGAACAAGAAACACTAACACATAAAGGTCAGTTCACAACACCAGCTACATGGAAAGAAATGAAAGCGCAATTATCATTGGTATTCCAACAATTATCACAAGAAGTAGCAATCAGTGGGGTCGCCTTTAGTGCACCAGGTGTTGTGAACAGCCAACGACAAGTGATTGAAGGCATCAGCGCGATCCCTTATATCCATGGGTTTGATATTTATACTGAATTAGAGGAATTATTTGGTCTGCCAGTTGCTATGGAAAATGATGCGAATTGCGCGGGAATGGCTGAGTTTTATGAAGGTGCTGCTCGTGGCTATCAAAATGTTGCTTTTGTAGTAATTGGTACAGGCGTAGGTGGTGCGATGTTCACTAATGGTGAATTGAATAAAGGCGCTCATCTTTATGGCGGAGAATTTGGCTTGATGTTTCTTAATGGGGAGCATACATTCAGTACATTAGGAACGGCAGTCCAAATGGCGTGGCGGTATTGTGAACGCAAAGGATTAGATAAACATACCTTTAGTGGAAAAGAAGTCTTTGAATTAGCAGAAAATGGTGATCCGCTCGCACAAGAAGAAGTTGAATCTTTTTATGATTATTTAACAAAAGGGTTATTTAGTATTCAATTTTCTTTTGATCCAGAAGTGATCGTATTGGGTGGCGGAATTTCTGCAAAAGAGGGATTACTGACAGAAATCAATCAACGGATGAAAAAATTGACGAATCATTTTGGGTTGAATGATTTTGATCCATTGATCACCCTGTGTGAGTATCGCAATGATGCGAACCTGATAGGGGCAGCAGCAAATTATCTAGCGCAACACGAAGCAGGAAAATAAATTATCAAATAGAAGGCACGCAGTGAATGTTTTCTGCCGTTAAATGTGATAAACTATTGAGGAGGTGGGAAATAATGTCAAAAAAGAATAAAGATATTGAAGTGCGTACCGAAGAGATCAAAAAAACGATCAAAGGGAACACATATGAGGTAACGCAGTTATTTATTGGTAAAAAAATGATCGGTGAAATTTTAGCGTATGGCCCAAAAGAATTTGAGATTTTCTTGGGAGAAGAAGACTTTGGCAAAGAAAAAAGTCTTGAAAATGCGATAGAAACAGTAATTCGTCATTGGAATTTACACGAATAAAAAAATATCAAAAAAATTTTCAATAAAGGGTTGCAATCACTTGGAAAATTAGGTATTATAACTAAGTCAGGTTGATACAAACCTTTCGGAGGAGTAGCGAAGTGGCTAAACGCGACGGACTGTAAATCCGTTCCTTAGGGTTCAGTGGTTCGAATCCACTCTCCTCCATTTCATTGGGGTATAGCCAAGCGGTAAGGCAAGGGACTTTGACTCCCTCATGCGTTGGTTCGAATCCAGCTACCCCAGTTCCTAGAGTGATCAGTTGCAGATCACTCTTTTTTTTTGTGTAAAACACCTTGTTTCTTGCTGATTTTGCTATTATAGGCTAGAGTAGATATAAGAAGAAAAAAAGGAGGCGGCACAAATGAAGTGGAAACAAAAAGTAGATGAAACAGCAGAAAAAATTTACGATATGATCAAATCGGAGAAGTACAATGTAGAGATCCATGTACCGAAAAAATCAGAAAAATTTGTCCAAATCAAAGCGAAACGTCCAACAAATCATACCAAAAAATGGTTGTCTAAAAATCGTTAAGAATAACAAAAGCTCTGAAGTTCACATAATCTTGTGTTCTTCAGAGCTTTTGTTATTTTTCAATCTCGATCCCTAAGACGGTCAAGTGACCATTTCCCACTAATTTGATGACTAAAGTAGCTAACTGCTGTGGTGTCATCTCGGTATCACTAGTGACCCACCAATGTAAAGTACCAGTGAAAATGGCAGTTATGTATTCTGTGATAAAGTCAATAGGTACTTCTAGTTCGTTCTCTGTGATTTTTAGACGATCAAAGATAGTGGCGTATTTTTTTGATAAGAAAATTTTCAACTTTTTCCTGAAAAACTCGATCGAAGTGCCGTCCAAAGTCGTAATAAATATGGCTTTGTTCTCAGCCACCAATTGGTAAATTTGAGTTAAGGCGCGGTTGACCCGTTTCAGCTTCAATTTATTGCCTTCCATCAAGGGTTCCAAATCTAAGATCGAGGTAAATGTCTGGATAGCGATATGGAATAAATGCTCATAAAGATCTTGTTTATCTTTGAAATGAGCATAAAAAGTCGCACGATTGATCATTGCTTCATCGGCAATTTCTTGGATCGTGATTCGCTCCATACTTTTTGTTTCTAGTAAACGTAAGAACGCTTCAATAATCATTTTGTTGGTACGTTTCACTCGAAGATCGTTTTTCTTCATCATAAAAATCTCCTCACTTTTGGTCGACAAATCGCACACGATTGTTGTTTATCTCACAAACTGACGATTATTGCTTATTGCAATCGCTCTAAATCGTTTTAAAATAGATATATGTAGTATAACAGACGGTTTGTTCAATGTTCAACAAAGCGTTTTTTTAAGAAGGTGGCGAGACGATGAAAATGTACGGAGGTATCGATGTAGGTTCAACGACAGTAAAATTAGTGATTCTTGATAACCATGGCGAAACTCTTTTTGCTAAATACGAACGACATTATGCAGATATCAGAAAAGCAACCATCAACATATTAGAAGAAGCCAAAACAACCTTACAAGATCAGGGGATTGCTTTTGCCATCACTGGTTCTGGCGGTATGGGATTAGCGGAACATCTACAATTACCTTTTATCCAAGAAGTGATTGCATGTACAAAAACGATCGAAGAAAGGATTCCCGAAACAGATGTAGCAATTGAATTAGGGGGAGAAGATGCCAAAATCACTTTTTTTGGTTCTTCTTTAGCACAACGCATGAATGGTAGCTGCGCGGGAGGGACAGGCGCGTTTATTGATCAGATGGCAGCACTATTGAAAACCGATGCAAATGGGTTGAATGAACTAGCCAAAGCGTACCAACAGCTTTATCCAATTGCCTCTCGCTGTGGTGTATTCGCTAAAACGGATGTACAACCACTGATCAATGAAGGAGCGGCGAAATCCGATATCGCTGCTAGTATTTTTCAAGCCGTCGTCAATCAAACGATCGCTGGTTTAGCAGCAGGCAGAAAGATCAAAGGAAAGGTCGCCTTTTTAGGTGGCCCACTTTACTTTATGTCTGAATTGCGCCAACGCTTTATTGAAACGCTTGGTCTATCGACAGAAGAAGTGATTTTTCCAGAAAATCCGCAACTATTCGTAGCATTAGGGGCAGCTTATCACGCAAAAACTTCAAAGGAAAAAACACTCAGTGAATTAATCCAGAAATTGAAAAGCCAAGAGCAAGAGTTGCTTCATCCATCTCGTTCTTTAGCGCCACTGTTTCAGAACGATCAAGAGTTAGCTGATTTTCGCAGTCGACACGAAAAAGCGAAGGTGCAAGAACGTGCGCTAGCTACCCATCAGGGGGTGGCTTTTCTAGGTATTGATGCTGGTTCGACAACGACGAAAGTCACCTTGATCAATCAGGAGAGCTATTATTCTCGTTTTATGGAAACAATGAAGGACAGCCTTTAGAAACAACCATCAACGTATTGAAAAATATGTATCAGCAAATGCCCAAAGGCTGCTTTATCGGTAAAGCGGTAGTGACTGGATATGGTGAAGCGTTGATCAAGAGTGCGTTGAAAATCGATATTGGTGAAGTCGAAACGATGGCGCATTATAAAGCAGCAAATTTTTTTCAACCAGGTGTCGATTTTATTTTAGATATTGGCGGACAAGATATGAAGGCAATGACGATCAAGGACGGCGCATTGTCCTCGATTCAATTGAACGAAGCCTGTTCTTCAGGTTGTGGTTCATTTATCGAAATATTTGCTAGGTCATTAGGTTATGGAATCCAAGATTTTGCGGTTGCTGCTATTTCAGCCAAGAACCCTGTGGACTTAGGTTCCAGATGTACGGTCTTCATGAATTCAAAGGTCAAGCAAGTCCAAAAAGAAGGCGCTTCTGTTGGAGACATCTCGGCTGGTCTATCTTATTCTGTGATCAAAAATGCGATCTACAAAGTGATCAAAATCAGAAAACCAGAAGATCTAGGCAATAAGATCGTGTGCCAAGGTGGAACCTTTTACAACGATGCAGTCTTGCGAGCATTTGAAACAATCAGTGGAAGAGAAGTTGTTCGTCCTTCTATCGCAGGATTGATGGGTGCATATGGGGCTTCTTTGATTGCTTTGGAAGAATATCAAAAAGGGGAAATAAGTGAAGTACTCTCATTCGAAGAATTGTCTCAGTTGACGACAGAAAAAGAATTGACGCACTGTGGGTTGTGTGAGAATAATTGCCTATTGACGGTCACTTTATTTTCTGATGGTCGGAAGTTGATTTCTGGTAATCGTTGTGAACGTGGGGCACAGATCAAAATCAAAAAAGCCGATAAGAAAATCAATTTAGTGGCTGAAAAATCTCGGCAATTATTCCGTTACCGTCCATTACGAAAAACAGAAGCTGTCAACGGGGAAATCGGGATTCCAAGAGTATTGAATATGTATGAAAACTTTCCTCTTTGGCAGACTTTCTTTCGTACTTTAGGCTTTCGAGTAGTCTTATCCCCTCGTTCGAGTAAGGAAATCTACGAACAAGGAATCGACACGATTTCAAGTGATACCGTCTGCTATCCAGCGAAACTGGTGCATGGCCATATCCAGTCACTGATCGATGCTGGTGTTCCCTGCATTTTTTATCCGGGCGTGATCTTTGAGCAAAAGGAGAACAACCAAGCGGACAATCATTTTAATTGTCCCATCGTTCAAAGTTATCCAGATGTCATCAAAAATAATGTCGATGCGATTCGGGAAGGAAGGATCGATTACCGTCAGCCGTTTTTGAATCTAGCGAACGAGGCATCAGTGGCAAAGACGTTACACCAAACATTTTCTGACTATGGATTTTCAGAAGATCAAATAAAAGAAGCCTTACACCAAGGATATGAAGCATTAGCCGATTTTAAAAAAGAAATTCAGCAAAAAGGAGAAGAAACCTTGAGGATGCTACATCAAAACAATGAACGTGGCATCGTCCTTGCAGGTCGCCCTTACCATCTAGATCCGGAAATCAATCATGGGATTGCAGAATTGATCACACAAGAAGGCTTCCATGTCTTGACAGAAGATAGCATTGCTCATCTAGGAGATGTGGGGCAATTACGAGTAGTGAATCAATGGGTCTATCAATCAAGATTATATGCAGCTGCCCGAGTCGTCGCCAAATCTAAGGAGTTAGAATTAGTGCAATTAAACTCTTTCGGGTGTGGTATCGATGCGGTGACAACTGATCAAGTGGAAGAAATCATGGCGCAATATGGCAAGTTATACACTGTCCTAAAAATCGATGAAGGTGCAAATTTAGGTGCCATCAGGATACGCTTGCGCTCATTAAAAGCGGCAGTCAATGCACGAACCAAACAACAATTTCGCCCAACGAAACAATTTCTTACACCGGAAAAAATCACCTTTACCAAAGAAATGAAGAAAACACATACCTTGTTATTGCCGATGTTAAGTCCTATCCATCAATCTGGTTTAGTTGATGTTGCTCTAAAATCCTCGGGATATCGAGTCGTTTGTTTGCCAAGTGAAAGTGGCAGTGCCGTTGATGTTGGGTTGAAGTATGTCAACAATGACGCGTGTTATCCAGCAATCATCTCGATTGGGCAAATAGTCGAGGCATTGGAAAGTGGCACATATGATTTAAATCATACCAGCGTGATGATGACCCAAACAGGAGGTGGATGCCGAGCGACTAATTATATCCCACTACTTCGCAAGGCGCTTGATGAAGCTGGCTTCCCACAGATACCTGTGGTTTCTGTGTCTTTCGGCAATCAAGGGGTAGAATCTTCTCCTGGTTTTACGTTCACATTGCCATTGTTGAAACGTTTAGCTGTTGCTTTTTTATATGGCGATCTTTTTGAACGAGTCATTTACCGCACTCGACCGTATGAGATAGAAAAAGGCGCGATTGATGAAGTACACCATCAATGGCTTGAACGAGTGGAACGCAATGTCAAAAATGGTTCTTTGACAAATTTCAATCGAAATATGGCGAAAATCATCCATGATTTTGACACGGTTCCGCTAACGAACCAAACGAAACCTAAAGTAGGGATTGTTGGAGAGATCCTAGTCAAGTATTCACCGACAGCCAATAATGATATCGTCCGATTATTAGAAGAAGAAGGAGCTAAAGTCGTTGTACCTGATATCATGGGCTTTATGAATTATTCGATATACAATCAAATCTGGAAATATGAACATTTAGGTCATTCGAAAAAAAGTAAATGGGTCGCGCAGTTTCTTATCCGCTTGATTGAATATGTTGTAAAGCCAATGGATAAAGCATTAAGGAAATCACAACGCTTTGATGGAATAACACCAATTCATCAATTAGCAGAGGGAGCAAGCCAAATTTTATCAATTGGAAATCAGACCGGCGAAGGCTGGTTTTTAACCGGTGAGATGATTGAATTGTTGGAAAATGATGTGCCTAATATCGTTTGTATGCAACCATTTGGCTGTCTACCGAATCATGTCGTAGGCAAAGGGGTATTCAAAGAGCTTCGTCATCGTTACCCAAAAGCCAACATTACGGCAATCGATTATGACCCAGGTGCTTCCGTAGTCAATCAATTGAATCGAATCCGTTTGATGATGGCAACGGCCATGAAAATACTGGATCAATGATTAGTTGGGTGAACTTGAGCCAGCCTTTTTTGATTCTGTCGTTTCCGAGCAAGAATAGTAAGGGCTTGTTACTTTAATTACTTATTGAATAAGAGTGAATGATCATAGGTCTATATCCAAACGCTATTATATCGGAGGGCAAGGCAGTGGAATGAACAGCATGATGGGCTCTTTTTTGTTGAGAATTAGGTATATACCAGTTATAATAAAATAGAAATGAAAGGACGGGTAGATGTTATGTCGAATCAATTACCGGTATATATACAAATTCACGATCAAATCAAAAGTGAAATCGAGCAAGGCGTCTGGAAAATTGGAGATCGTCTTCCTTCAGAAAGAGAATTAGCCATCAAGTTTAATGTTAGTCGAATGACTTTAAGACAAGCAATCCAAAACTTAGCCGATGAAGGAATCCTTGAAAGAAAAATTGGATCAGGTACCTACGTGGCACGAGAAAAAGTCCAAGAAAAGATGTCTGGTGCAACCAGTTTTACCGAAATCATGGAATCACAAAATCGTGTACCATCCAGTCGAACGATTTCTTATTTTCTCACGTCACCAAGTTCGAGTGAAATGGAGAAATTGCAACTAAAAAAAGATGATACTATCTTACGAATGGAACGTATTCGTTTTGCTGATGATATCCCTATTTGCTTTGAGATTGCGAGTATTCCGCAAAAAATCATCGACGGATACAGCAAAGCAGAAATTACGGAGTCATTGTACCGAACACTCGAAGAAAAAAGAGGAAACAAGATCGGTGCGGCGAAACAAACAATTTCAGCAGTCTTAGCTTCAGAAAAAATTGCTGAATATTTAGAGGTCAAGCGAGGAGATGCTGTTTTACGTTTAAGACAGATCTCTTACTTTGAAGATGGCACGCCATTTGAATACGTACGTACCCAATATGTCGGCGACCGCTTTGAGTTTTATTTAGAAAGATGATCGTTCATATTGAATAAAAAGACCAGAGAATAGTCATTGGCATAGCTGCCTTCTATTCTTTGGTCTTTTTCTCTATGATCAGGCTCATTCTCTTGTTTGAATGAGTTGTTCATGATAAGAAACAGCGCCTTCAGTAAATGTCACTTGACCGCTCAAAAGTTCAATGATTGCTTCTTGGAAAGCAGAGACCTCTTTTTCATTGATCATGCAAACAACGATGACTTTTTCTGTATAGCGGATTTCTTTCACATTCACCTGCTGGAGTGCCAAGAAGTTTTCTATTTTTCCTAGCTGGGGATAGGCAATATGAATCGATAATTCTTGTTGCAATGTCCCTTCAACGATGCCAATTTCTTGTAATGCGTGGGAAACCGAATGCGCATATGCACGAATCAAGCCGCCTGTACCTAATTTGATCCCGCCGAAATAACGAGTCACAACAGCCGCAACATTGATTAGTTCATTTTTTTTGATTACTTCTAGCATCGGCACGCCAGCAGTTCCACTCGGTTCACCATCATCGCTACTTCGTTGAATCTCATTTTTTTCACCAATCACGAACGCACTACAATTATGATTGGCTTTCCAATGTTCTTTTTTTGTTTCTTGGATAAATTGTTTTGCTTCTTCTTCCGTTTCAACTCGTTTCAGTGAGCAGATAAAACGTGATTTTTTTATTTCAAGCTCACTTTGACCATTTTCTTTGATCGTGTAATAACGTTCTAACATCTGTTTCACTACTTTCATTGTTTGTTCTCGTCTCTTTTCAAGTATAGAGAATTTTTTTCTGCATGACAATTATGTTAATAGTTGCTTAACGAAGGGAATATGGGATAATAAAGAAAAGTGAGGTGCGTAACATGAAAGAACGAGTCAAAAAGTATGATGCCATCACTCATTATTTAAAGACAAATGGTGGCTCTCAAATCACGCTGACATTTACTCAAATCGATGAGTTGCTTTTTCCAAGTAGTGCCTTGCCCCGTTCTGCACGAGAAAGTACCGATTGGTGGGCGAACGACTATAAACATCCTGAAAAAGGCGCCTATGGCTGGATCAATGCTGGCTATGAAGTGGTGGTCATCAATTTAGAAAAAGAATTTATCGTATTCAATCAATTAGTCAAATCCAGTTGGTTGTTTGACGAATAACTATTTTTCTAGCTGTTGATCCCATCCCTCGATTCAAGTTCAAATTTAGGTCTAGCTACATATATCAGTATGATCTGAGTCCGAAAGTTTCTGTTAAAGAAATGGCCCGCTGACTCAGTTTCATACTTTTTTTGTTTTTCATTGAAATCATCACGTTCGTTCGTCCGCTTATTAGCTGATTTTCTAATTGGATCAATCCGATTGATTCTGCATGAAGAATTTCTTTTTTGGCGTATCTATTTTGCGAAGGGAGAGAAGTGCACATGCAAGCGGAAGATTTTTTTGGGCGGCGATTATTAACTAAAGAAGTATATGGGAATGAACATTCTTATGAAAAATTGAACTATGTAGTGGTCGATGCAATCACAATAAAAAAGAAGCAGCTTTATTGCAATCGTTGCAGTCAAACGACCCCTTTGCAAACTGCAAGGCTCAATGCGTCTACCTACTACTGTCCCCACTGTCTGTTTTTGGGGCGTTGCGATACCCTGCAACAGCTCTACTTATTCGAACAACCAAATGGAAAGAAGCGTCATATAAATCACTGTTGGGAAGGTCAATTAACAACACTACAACAGCAAATTTCGGATGATCTATGTGAACGATCGGGTGAGCATTTGGTTTGGGCAGTTACCGGTTCAGGCAAGACGGAGATGCTTTACGCCAGTATCCGAAAGACCTTAGCTAAAGGTAGGAGAGTTGCTATCGCCTCACCAAGGATCGATGTTTGTCAGGAATTATACCTACGACTTAGCAAGGTCTTCCCAGAAGAAACGATCCGCCTGCTTCATGGGAAATTAGACGAACCTGATCGCTATGGTTCTTTAGTGATTTGTACGACGCATCAGTTGTATCGTTTTTACCGAGCCTTTGCTCTTTTAGTAGTAGATGAAGTGGATGCTTTTCCATTTTTGGGGGATCAAGGGTTAGCTTATGCAGTGGAAACCGCGCTACAAAGAAATGGCCAACTGATATATTTAAGTGCGACACCCGATGACCAGTTATTGAAAAAAAGCCGAACAGCTATGACTGTTCATCAGTTGGCTTTACGCTTTCATCAACGATTATTGCCAGAACCGAAACTGCTTTTTTGGGATCAGTGGGCTAATCGCTGTTTACACCCAAAAAAGAATCAACGATTGTGTCGCTTGATCCAAGAGCTAGTCAAAGAAAACCATGTGCTATTGTTTTGCCCGAGTATCTCTTTAATGGAGCAATTGGAGAAACAATTAAAAAAACAATTGTCTTGTCGTATGACATCCGCCTCATCAAAAGATGAAGCACGTAGTAGCAAAGTCCAAAATATGAGAGAGCAACATTACGATGTGTTTTTGACAACGATGATCTTAGAGCGTGGGGTGACTTTTGAACGGATCTCAGTCGTTGTTTTAGGCGCCGACCATCCGGTATTCAGCAAATCATCGCTGGTCCAAATTGCTGGACGTGCCGATCGAAAGGGAGGATTCACCAATAGTCAGGTCTATTTTTTCTATGAAGAAAAGACACGTGCTATCGCAAAAGCGTGTAAAGAAATCAAACAAATGAATAAAAAAGGAAAAGAGCAACGAGATGAGATGCGTATACTGTAAGAAAACATTTAGTAGAAATATAACAATTAGGGAATTGCTTGGACTGAAAAAAATAGCGAGACGTTGCCAGGAATGTCAATTTTTATTCCAACGAATACAACAGGAGAGTAGCCATCAGTGCGAAGGCTGCCAAAAAGTATGGACGAAACAGGCGATTGATCAACCTGACTATTGCCGAGATTGCTTGCATTGGCGTACGCGTTATCCTGACTATCGTTTTTGTCATCGTGCGTTCTTCCGCTATGATCACGCGTTCCGTACTTGGCTCAAACAATATAAATTCATGGGGGATATCCTGTTGGCACACACATTCAGCTTAGAGTTACAAGAATTACGAAAACAATATAAGTCGTTTGTTTTTTGTCCGATCCCATTGTCTACAGAAAGGATCAGCGAAAGGGGATTTAATCAAGTGAGTGAACTATTGAGAGCTGCTGGGCTTCCTTTTCAAGAATTGCTGATCAGAGAAAAACACCATACACCGCAATCTAAAAAAACAAGAGAGCAACGTTTGATTACGTCCCAACCATTTGTTTATCAGCCATCTACACTTAAAATCAAAGGGGAAAATATCTTACTGATCGATGATGTTTATACGACTGGCCAGACGATGTTCCATGCAGCGACCTGCCTATTGGCGCAGTCACCCAATAAAGTACAGACGTTCTCACTTGCTAGATAAGCTTTTTGTAGAAACAGCAGTAAAATGACAGCGATTTAGTTTGCAAATGCTTACGAGTTCGATATAATAAAAGTAAGAAGAGGGAAAGAGTGGTCCTTCTCCTTCTTGATTGTGGTAGATGAAAGGGGTAGTTTTTATGTTTAGATATAATGTACGCGGCGAAAATATCGAAGTAACTGAAGCGATTCGTGACTACGTAGAGAAAAAAGTAGGAAAATTAGAACGTTATTTCAGCGATGCTCCCGATGCTACGGCGCATGTGAATTTAAAAGTTTATACTGAAAAAACAGCAAAAGTGGAAGTTACGATTCCATTACCTTATCTCGTATTACGTGCCGAAGAAACTTCACCAGATCTATATGCAAGTATTGATTTGGTTGTTGATAAATTGGAACGTCAAATCCGCAAATTTAAAACAAAAATCAATCGCAAATCTCGTGAAACTGGTTTGAATACAGCAAATGCGGCGGTTATGTTCAATAATGAAGACGAAGAAGAAAATGAGTCTGAATTAGATATCGTGCGTACAAAACGCTTGTCATTGAAACCAATGGACAGCGAAGAAGCTGTTTTACAAATGAATATGTTAGGCCATAACTTTTTCATCTTTGAAGATGCAGAAACGAATGGTACAAGCATTGTTTACCGTCGTAAAGATGGCAAATATGGATTGATCGAAACTGATTGATAAATAACGAAAGAATAACATGAGAAAAACTTGCAGTGGTCTCTAATGACTACTGCAAGCTTTTTTTTCGGATTGAATAGATAAAAAAGAATATGAAATAATTATGAAGATATCACTTTAATTGTCTTAAGTTATTTCATTTATCCACAACTAATGATAAAATAAGAAACAGAGTCTACATAGTTTGGATATTATATAAAAGGAGATTAAACAACGCATGGCCAATTTTATTCGTTCGATTATCGAAAATGATAAGAAAGAACTAAAACGTTTAGAAAGTATTGTAAAAAAAATCGAAGCTCATGCTGATGATATGGCAGCATTAACAGATGAACAATTACAAGCAAAGACAACCGAATTTAAGGAAAGATATAAAAAAGGGGAAACATTAGATCAACTTTTACCAGAAGCTTTCGCAGTCGTTCGTGAAGCAGCAAAACGCGTATTAGGATTGTACCCTTACCCTGTGCAGTTGATGGGGGGGATCGTACTTCATGATGGAAATATTCCAGAGATGCGTACCGGTGAAGGGAAAACCTTGACTGCTACGATGCCTGTTTATTTAAATGCTTTGACGGGAGAAGGCGTTCACGTAGTTACTGTCAATGAATACTTGTCTACCCGTGACTCCAATGAGATGGGTGAGTTATACAACTTCTTAGGTTTGACAGTTGGTTTGAATATCAATTCAAAATCAGCAGATGAAAAACGTGAAGCCTACAATTGTGATATTACGTATAGTACAAACAACGAGCTAGGGTTTGACTATTTGAGAGACAACATGGTCGTTTATCGTCATCAAATGGTACAACGTCCATTGAACTATGCAATCGTCGATGAAGTCGATTCGATCTTGATCGATGAAGCAAGAACGCCATTGATCATTTCTGGACAAGCAGAAAAGTCAACTGCGTTATATACGCGTGCTGATAACTTTGTCAAACGATTGAAAGAAGAAGAAGATTATAAAATCGATGTTCAATCAAAAACGATCAGCTTGACTGAAGCGGGAATTGAAAAAGCCGAAGAAACTTTCGGTTTAGATAACTTATATGATATCGAAAATTCTGCTTTAACGCATCATATCGATCAATCATTACGCGCAAACTATATCATGATTTTAGATATCGACTATGTGGTCCAAGATGGAAAAGTAATGATCGTTGACCAATTTACTGGTCGTATCATGGATGGACGCCGTTATTCTGATGGCTTGCACCAAGCGATTGAAGCCAAAGAAGGCGTGGAGATCGAAGATGAAACAAAAACGATGGCATCGATCACATTCCAAAACTATTTCCGTATGTATAAGAAATTATCTGGTATGACAGGGACAGCGAAGACAGAAGAAGAAGAGTTTAGAGAAATCTACAACATCCAAGTCATTCAAATCCCTACAAATCGTCCGGTCATTCGTGATGATCGTCCAGATTTGTTATATCCGACATTGACAAGCAAGTTCAATGCAGTCGTTCAAGATATCAAAGATCGTTACCGTAAAGGACAACCTGTTCTTGTAGGTACTGTCGCTGTTGAAACGTCTGAATTGCTTTCTGATTTATTGAACCGAGAACGCGTACCTCATGAAGTACTAAATGCCAAAAACCACTTTAAAGAAGCCGAGATCATCATGAATGCTGGTCAAAAAGGAGCAGTTACGATTGCAACGAACATGGCTGGTCGTGGTACGGATATCAAGTTAGGTCTAGGTGTTCGTGAGTTGGGTGGATTAGCCGTTATTGGTACAGAACGTCACGAATCAAGACGTATCGATAACCAGTTACGTGGACGTGCCGGTCGTCAAGGAGATCCAGGGATGTCACAATTCTACTTGTCTCTTGAAGATGACTTGATGAAACGATTCGGTTCAGAACGAATCAAAGCTTTCTTGGAACGCATGAAGATCGGTGAAGAAGATGCAGTGATCCAAAGTAAGATGTTGTCGAAACAAGTTGAATCTGCGCAAAAACGTGTAGAAGGAAACAACTACGACACACGTAAAAACGTTCTTCAATACGATGACGTGATGCGTGAACAACGTGAAGTCATCTATAAACAACGTCAAGACGTCATCATGGAAGAAACAAGTCTATCTGAACCATTGATGAATATGGTCAAACGAACGATCAGTCGAGTAGTAGATGCACATACTCAACTTGAAAAGGAAAACTGGAACCTTGAAGGGATCGTTGACTTTGCTGGTAGTACACTTGTTCATGAAGACAGTATTTCATTGGCTGATCTAGAAGGCAAGACACCGCAACAAATCAAAGAATTCTTAAATGAAAAAGCACAAGAAATCTTTAATACGAAAGCTTCACAACTAAATGGACCTGAGCAATTACTTGAGTTTGAAAAAGTCGTGATCTTACGTGTTGTCGATTCAAAATGGACAGACCACATCGATGCAATGGATCAATTACGTCAATCGATCGGACTACGTGCTTACGGACAAAACAATCCACTTGTCGAATATCAAACAGAAGGCTACAAAATGTTTGAAGACATGATTGGTGCAATCGAATACGAAGTAACACGTATCTTTATGAAAGCAGAGATCCGTCAAAACGTCCAACGTGAACAAGTGTCTCAAGGACAGCCTGTTCAACCAACAGAAGGCGGCGCGAAAGAAAACAGTCGATTGAATGTGAAATCACAGCCTGTCAGTGTCAATAAAGTTGGTCGTAATGACCCTTGTCCATGTGGCAGTGGTAAAAAATTCAAAAATTGTCACGGCAAGAATGAAATGTAATCTTTCCTATTGAAAGAAATCGTTCATACTGAACAATAAGATTTGATCAATTCAGAAAAGGAACTCCCCTCATATGAGAGTGATCGTTCCTTTTCACAAACTAAAATAGATAGGGAATCTTAAAGCACTATTTTTTGTTTTATGACTTCCCTGAGGTCAAGCAGTACTGAGCCTCAAGAAATAAGGTGGAATCCGCAAAAATCGTTCGTTGAATTTTTGTGGATTCCACCTTATTTCCGAAGAGGTTACTTTTGGGACACACTACCATTAAGAACGGAATGAAAAAGGGAAAGTGGCAAGCTTGTCGCATCTTATTCTTTCTGTTCGTTCAAGATTCTGGTAGACTAAACAATGAAGATTAGACAGAAAGAAGGAAATCGAAATGGAAATTTCTGAAATTCGAAACCTCCTAACCGAAATGCAAGAGAAAGTCACAAGTTTTAGGGGGTCTCTTTGACTTAGATCAGCTGGAAGAAGATATTGCTGAAGCAGAAGCAAAAATGGCTGAACCAGGTTTTTGGGATGATAGTGAAGCTGCACAAAAAGTGATCAATGAAAATAATGCAAACAAAGAAACCTATGATCAGTTCAATGAACTCGCACAAGAGCTAGAAGAACTAGAATTGATGGTGGAAATGTTACAAGAAGAGCCAGATGCGCAAATGCAAGAAGAAGCACAAGAGCGAATCAGTGCGTTAGCTGAAAAAATGACGACTTACGAATTAGCCATGTTACTAGACGGACCTTATGACCGCAATAACGCCATCGTCGAGCTGCATCCAGGTGCTGGGGGAACAGAATCTCAAGACTGGGGAAGTATGTTGTTACGAATGTACACCCGTTGGTCAGAGCAACACAACTACCAAGTGGAAATGTTAGATTACCAGGCTGGTGATGAAGCTGGAATCAAAAGTGTGACATTATTGATCAAAGGGCATAATGCTTATGGTTATCTGAAATCAGAAAAAGGCGTTCACCGTCTTGTTCGGATCTCGCCATTTGATTCGGCGAAACGCCGACATACGTCATTTTGTTCGGTCGATGTCATGCCAGAATTAGATGACATGATCGACATCGAGGTCAATCCTGATGATTTGAAGATCGACACTTACCGAGCAAGTGGAGCGGGTGGACAGCATATCAACAAAACAGAATCTGCTGTACGGATCACGCATTTGCCAACAGGAACGGTCGTTGCCAGTCAGGCACAACGCTCACAATTAAAAAACCGTGAACAAGCGATGGGGATGCTGAAAGCGAAACTTTATCAATTGGAAGTTGAAAAGAAAGAACAAGAAGCAGCTGCATTACGTGGGGAACAAATGGAAATCGGCTGGGGCTCACAGATCCGTTCTTATGTTTTCCATCCGTATTCGATGGTCAAAGATCATCGGACCAATGTGGAAACTGGAAATGTCCAAGCGGTGATGGATGGCGAGTTAGACCCATTTATCGATGGCTATTTAAAAATGCATATATAGTATGCTTACGATTAGTAGTAAATTGAAATAAAATTGTAAGATTTCGAAAGCAAGCTGAAACATTCCCATGCTATAATGACTAAAGACTGAAAAGATATGGAGAGAACGCCATGATTGAAATGAAGGATGTAATGAAGAAGTACTCAAATGGTACCACAGCTATCCGAAATCTCTCGATCGTCATTGACCAAGGAGAGTTTGTTTATGTAGTAGGACCATCTGGTGCTGGTAAATCTACATTCATCAAATTGATGTACCGAGAAGAAAAAGCAACGAAAGGAACATTGAACGTTGCTGGCCATGATCTGATAAATATCAAAGATCGTGAAGTACCTTATTTACGTAGAGAAATCGGAGTAGTTTTCCAAGACTATAAATTGTTGCCTCGAAAAACAGTATATGAAAATGTCGCATATGCGATGCAAGTCATCGGTAGAAAACCTCGTGACATAAAAAAACGTGTCATGGAAGTTTTAGACTTAGTCGGCTTGAAACATAAAGTACGTGTTTTCCCAAGTGAATTATCAGGTGGGGAACAACAGCGTGTTTCGATTGCTCGAGCAATCGTGAATACACCAAAAGTATTGATTGCAGATGAACCGACAGGAAACTTAGACCCGGAAAACTCATGGGAAATCATGAAGTTATTAGATAGGATCAATGCGCAAGGAACGACTGTTGTTATGGCTACACATAACAGTACGATCGTTAATACAATTCGTCACCGCGTAATCGCCATTGAAAATGGCCGGATTATTCGTGACCAAGCGGAAGGGGAATATGGATACGATGATTAGAACCTTTTTCCGTCATTTATTAGAAAGTATCAAAAGTTTAAAACGAAACGGTTGGATGACCATCGCATCAATCAGTGCGGTGACGATCACACTGACTTTGGTTGGTGTATTTATGGCAATCATCATGAATGCGACTAAATTAGCCGAAGACATCGAAGGTAACGTAGATGTTTCTGTGTTCGTTGATATCGGGACGAATGAGAAAGATATGAAAACACTCGAAAAAGAATTGAATGAACTTGAACACGTCAACAAAGTTGAATTTTCAAGTAAAGACCAAGAATTAAAGAAAATCCAGGATCAAATGGGTGATTCTTGGAGTTTGTTTGAGGGAGACGGCAATCCGTTATACGATGTATACGTTGTAACAACGACACAACCTTCTTATACTAAAGAAGTTTCTGAAGAAGCCGCGAAGTTGAAAAATGTTTTCCGTTCGGATTATGGTGGCACTTCGTCTGACCGAATCTTTGATATTGCTGCGGCAGTACGTACATGGGGATTAGCAGCAGCTGCCTTGCTATTATTTGTCGCAATGTTCTTGATCTCAAATACGATTCGTATCACGATCATTTCACGTCAAAGAGAGATCCAGATCATGCGTTTAGTTGGTGCCAAGAATGGCTATATCCGTTGGCCTTTCTTCCTTGAAGGAGGTTGGATCGGCTTGATTGGAGCCATTATTCCTGTATTGATTCTCACATTTGGGTATCAGGAAATCTACAAATTGCTCAACCCAACCTTGTTGCGTTCAAATTACTCATTGATACAGCCACAGGATATCGTTTGGAAAATCGACGCATTGATGGCCGGTATTGGTGTCATTATTGGTTCATTAGGTTCGATTATTTCAATGAGAAGATTCTTGAAATTTTAGTCAAAGATATGAAGCAGACCAGTGGGAGCGATCCTGCTGGTTTTTTTTTGTAAAAATTTTCATTCTCGAAAAATCTATTTTATAGAAAAATAAACTTACTCTTTCCTGTCTATCTATAGTATTCTAAGGAAGTCGGTTTTTCTGGTAGACAAATCAGTGGTTTTTCTTTACTTTAAAAAACAACTTCGCTATCCTAAGGAGGATAGCCGGATAAGAGGTGAGGCAATGGATATTATTTTTGACAATTTTTCGACGATCTTACTGCTTACGAACACATTATTATCTTTAGTGATCGTTTTTACCGAAAGAAAAGAAACTGCTCAAACTTGGGCATGGTTACTTGTATTGACTTTTATCCCGATACTAGGTTTTTTCCTTTACATTTTCTTTGGACGTGGGATTTCAAAAGATAAGATATTTGATTTGAAGATTCAAGGAAAGATCGGTAAGAACTTAGAGATCGAAGAGGATCGACAGGCATTGATGCGGGGATTATACCCACATCCTCCGACTGGACAAGTGGATGTCAAACAGTTGATTTTTATGTTAACTGTTGGAGAAAGCACACTGTATACCACAAGCAATGATGTGACGCTGTTCACCGATGGCAGAGAAAAATTTGACCGGTTGATCGAGGATATTGAACAGGCAACTGACCACATCCATCTACAATATTATATTTATCGCAGCGATAGCTTAGGGATCGAGGTCTGCCAAGCATTAACTTCTGCTGCTCGCAGAGGGGTACAAGTAAGAGTTTTACTGGATGCGTGGGGATCGACGGAAGTTTCAACCAAGTTTTTCCATGAGTTAAAAGAAGCTGGTGGAGAAGTTGCTTTCTTTTTTCCGCTTTTTGTTCCTTATCTGAACCCGCGAATCAATTATCGTAATCATCGAAAGATCGTAGTAATCGATGGGAAAATTGGTTATACAGGTGGATTCAATGTGGGAAATGAGTATTTAGGTCTCGTGCAAAAATTTGGTTATTGGCGAGATAATCATTTGCGTATCTATGGTGAAGGAGTCTATGCGCTACAAAATCGCTTTTTGATGGATTGGAATTCTCAACATACAAAAGAAGTGCATTATGCGGCGCGCTTTTTCCCAAGTATTGCATCAACCGGTGAGATTGCCTTACAGGTCGTGACGAGTGGACCAGACTCAGAACATGAACAAATCAAAATGACGTACCTTAAAATGATCTCACTGGCCAAGCGGGAGATTTTGATCCAAACGCCTTATTATATTCCAGATGAATCAATCCATGAAGCGTTGAAATTGGCATTGCTATCCGGTGTGAAGGTCCATTTGCAGATTCCCAATAAACCAGATCACCCATTAGTGTATTGGGCAACGTATTCTTTTGCTGCTGAATTGATCGAATATGGTGCTGTCATCGAAACTTATGAAAATGGATTTATTCATGCGAAGACAATGATCATCGATAGCGGAATCGTTTCCATAGGTTCAGCAAACATCGACGTTCGTTCTTTCCGTTTAGATTTTGAGGTCAATACACTGATCTATGACGAACGGCTCGCAACTCAAGTGCGAGGGGCATTTTTTGAAGATGCAAAAGTTTCTGAGCGTTTGACAAAAGAACGTTACGAGGCTCGGGGCTGGATGATCAAGCTAAAAGAGGGATTGGCTCGACTTGTTTCACCACTCTTGTAAAAAACTGAACAAAAAAGGACATGAAATAGACTCATAAGAGCAGATTTTCATGTCCTTTTCTATCGGGGCCATTTCTGTAGTTTTATTACAAGAAATGGAGAAAGCGTCTCGCAAGAGCGGGAATTAACTTTTGGGGTATTTCTTGTTTTTTGGGGAAAGCAAGAAATAAGTTAATGCTTGCTTGGTACAGAGACACATTTCAATGCCAGTATAGCATAGAAAAATTTATTGAGATAGTATTTTTTTTAATTAAATTAAATTATTTGTTATTTAATAAAATCAATTGATTTTCAAGTAATAGTGAAAATGTTAAAATGGAAATACTTTAGGATTGAAGGAGATTTCTAATGAAAAAATTACGATTATTAATACCAATGATAGCACTATTTATAACAATGTCTGGGTGTTCAAACCTGGTCGACCAAGGTGAATCGATCACAGCGGTGGGATCATCCGCTTTACAACCTTTAGTTGAAACGGTTGCTGAGACATATCAATCAGAAAATCCCGGCAAATTTATCAATGTACAAGGTGGCGGAAGTGGTACTGGTTTATCGCAAGTCCAATCAGGCGCTGTTGAGATCGGTAATTCTGATTTGTTCGCAGAGGAGAAATCAGGGATCGATGCGTCCGCACTGATTGACCATCGAGTAGCAGTAGTGGGCATTACACCAATTGTCAACAAAGAAGTCGGCATTGACAACATTTCGATGGAAGACTTGAAAAAAGTATTTACTGGTGAACTGACGAACTGGAAACAACTAGGTGGGAAAGATCAGCCAATCGTGATCTTGAACCGTGCAGCAGGTAGTGGAACGAGAGCAACTTTTGAAAAATGGGTCTTAGACGGTGAAACAGCGATTCGTTCCCAAGAACAAGATTCTAGTGGAATGGTCCGTCAAATCGTTGCGGATACCCCAGGAGCAATCAGCTATGTCGCATTCTCTTATGTATCAAAAGATGTGGATACACTGAAAATCGACGGAGTCGAGCCAACAGACAAGAATGTCACAACAAATGATTGGACGATTTGGGCTTATGAGCATATGTATACGCGAAAAGAGACAAGTCAATTAACGAAAGACTTTTTAGCTTATATCTTATCAGATGAAGTGCAAAAAAATATCGTTGGAGATTTAGGCTATATTCCAGTGTCGAGTATGAAAGTTGAACGCGATTGGGAAGGTAATGTGGTGAATTAACCATCTTTACACAAAATTTACAAAGTTAGCAAAAAATTTACATGTTATTAAAATCAAATTGATATTCGCTTAGTAGACTGTATAGGTATGTTAAAGGACCAAGGAGGAATCATCTGTGGAAGATGTAAAAAAAGCACTAGTAACTAAATCCAAGCGCTCGAAAATGGAACAACGTGGAAAGTTTATCAGCTTTTTATGTATTGCATTGATTGTAGTGGTTGTTTTAGCAATATTTTATTTTGTTGCCAGCAAAGGGTTAGCGACCTTTTTTGTTGATAAAATCAATGTTTTTGATTTCTTATTTGGAACAAATTGGAATCCAAGCGCACTCGGGCCGGATGGAAAACCAATGGTAGGAGCTCTACCAATGATCGCGGGTTCGTTTATCGTTACTTTTTTATCTGCGATCATTGCAACACCTTTTGCCATCGGAGCAGCTGTGTTCATGACAGAAATCTCTCCGAAAAACGGAACAAAGATTTTACAACCGGTCATTGAACTACTTGTAGGTATTCCTTCAGTTGTTTATGGGTTTATCGGTCTATCCGTCATCGTTCCATTCATTCGCGGCATTTTTGGCGGAACGGGTTTTGGTATTTTAGCCGGAACATTTGTGTTGTTCGTAATGATCTTACCAACGGTTACGACGATGACAGTCGATGCGTTAAAAGCCGTACCAAGACACTATCGTGAAGCTTCTCTTGCATTAGGAGCAACGAGATGGCAAACCACATATAAAGTAGTCTTACGCGCAGCAATTCCAGGAATCTTGACAGCTATCGTCTTTGGGATGGCTCGTGCCTTTGGTGAAGCCTTAGCGATCCAAATGGTTATCGGTAATGCGGCATTGATGCCAACAAGCTTTACCACTCCAGCTGCAACGCTGACATCGATCTTGACGATGGGTATCGGAAATACGATCATGGGTACCGTTGAAAACAACGTGTTGTGGTCTCTAGCCTTGATCCTACTCTTGATGTCATTATTCTTTAATATCGTTATCCGCTTGATTGGTAAGAAGGGAGAATTGAAATAATGAATGCAAAACGTTCTGATAAAATAGCAACAGGTGTCTTATATGTGATTTCAGGCATCATAGTCCTGATCCTCGCTGCGTTGCTTCTTTATATCTTAGTTCGCGGTATTCCACATATCTCTTGGGCATTTTTGACTGAACCGTCAAAAGCGTATCAAACTGGCGGAGGAATTGGAATCCAATTATTCAACTCTATCTATTTACTGATCATCACAATGATCATCAGTTTTCCGATTTCACTGGGTGCAGGAATCTACTTGTCTGAGTATGCAGGTAAAAACTGGTTGACAGATGTCATCCGCACATCCATTGAGATTCTTAGCTCATTGCCTTCTGTCGTTGTCGGTCTCTTTGGTTTCTTGGTTTTCGTTATCCAATTCCAATATGGGTTCTCGATCATTTCAGGTGCCTTGGCATTAACCGTATTCAACTTGCCTTTATTGACTCGGACAGTCGAAGAATCTTTACAAGCAGTTCATTACACACAACGCGAAGCTGGTTTAGCTCTAGGATTGTCTCGTTGGGAAACAGTGCTTCGTGTCGTTGTTCCTGAAGCGACACCAGGTATTTTGACGGGGGTCATCTTGAGTTCTGGCCGTATTTTCGGTGAGGCCGCAGCGTTGATCTATACCGCTGGTCAAAGTGCGCCAGCCTTAGATTTTACTAACTGGAATCCATTTAGCATTTCCAGCCCGATCGGTATCTTCCGACAAGCTGAAACACTAGCTGTCCACATTTGGAAAATCAATACAGAAGGAACGATGCCCGATGGGGTTTCCGTTTCGGCAGGAGCTTCTGCAGTATTGATCATCGCTGTGTTACTATTCAACTTTGGTGCTCGAGCAATTGGAAAACGTCTGCACCGTAAAATGACTTCAGCTTAAGGAGAAGAAGCAGAATGAAAGAATATAATATGAATGAAACCAACATCATCAAAATGGGCGCTGAAAAAGATATCGCGCTATATACAGATGATTTGCATGTATGGTATGGCGATAACGAAGCGATTAAAGGTGTCAATCTTGGATTTGAAAAGAATAAAATCACTGCATTGATCGGACCATCAGGGTGTGGGAAGTCCACTTATCTACGTTCATTGAATCGAATGAACGATGGGATCGCAAACACGAAGATCACTGGAAAGATCATGTATAAAGAAGTCGATGTCAATGCACCACAAATCGACGTTTACGAAATGCGCAAACGAATCGGCATGGTGTTCCAACGTCCGAATCCTTTTAGTAAATCAATCTATGACAATATTACGTTTGCCTTGAAACAGCATGGTGAGAAAAACAAACAAAAACTAGATGAGATCGTCGAAACTAGTTTGAAGCAAGCGGCATTATGGGATCAAGTCAAAGATAGTTTGAATAAAAGTGCTTTGGCGTTATCAGGTGGACAACAGCAACGTCTTTGTATCGCTCGTGCAATCGCGATGAAACCAGATATTTTATTGCTTGATGAACCAGCGAGTGCGTTAGACCCGATTTCTACTGGGACTGTTGAAGAAACGTTAGTCAACTTAAAAGAAGATTATACGATTATTATTGTGACTCACAATATGCAACAAGCTGCCCGGATCAGCGATTACACTGCGTTCTTCTATCTTGGAAATGTGATCGAGTATGACAAGACGAATAAGATATTTACTAGACCTAAGATTCAGGCAACTGAAGACTATGTGTCCGGTCATTTTGGTTAAGACGGAGGACTTGCTATGACAAAAGAAATTATCTCATCAAAAGATCTTCATCTGTATTATGGGGAAAAAGAAGCCTTGAAAGGCATTGATCTAAGTTTCAATAAAGGCGAGATCACTGCAATGATCGGACCATCTGGTTGTGGGAAATCCACTTATTTACGTTCATTGAATCGTATGAATGATTTGATCCCAGGTGTAACGATCACTGGTAGTGTCGTTTACAAGGGAAATGATATCTACAGTCCTAAAACGGATATCGTTGGAC
This sequence comes from Heliconius ismenius, assembly GCA_001485965.1. Classification (NCBI taxonomy): domain Eukaryota; kingdom Metazoa; phylum Arthropoda; class Insecta; order Lepidoptera; family Nymphalidae; genus Heliconius; species Heliconius ismenius. Next base: position 18,431 of record FAPP01001216.1, on the reverse strand, counting down.
TACGTAAAGAAATCGGTATGGTGTTCCAACAACCAAATCCTTTTCCATTCTCCATCTATGAAAATGTCATTTATGGGTTGAAAATCAAAGGTGAAAAAGACAAAAAAGTGTTAGACCAAGTAGTAGAAGAGAGCTTGAAAGCAGCATCTGTTTGGGAAGATGTCAAAGATAAATTGCATAAAAGTGCGTTGTCTTTATCAGGTGGACAACAACAGCGAGTGTGTATTGCCCGTGTGTTAGCTGTCAATCCAGAAATTATTTTATTAGATGAGCCAACTAGTGCCTTAGATCCAGTCTCTACTGGTAAAATAGAAAGTATGTTATTAGAATTAAGAGAACGCTATACGATGATCATTGTGACTCACAATATGTCACAAGCATCACGTATCTCAGACAAAACAGCTTTCTTCTTAGATGGCAATTTGATCGAGTTCAACAATACGAAAAAAATATTTATGAATCCTGATAAAAAAGAAACGGAAGATTATATCTCAGGACGATTCGGATAAGGAGGAAAGAGGATGTTACGAACACAATTTGAAGAAGAATTATTGAACCTTCATAATCAATTTTACGAAATGGGAATGATGGTTAGTAATGCCGTGCATAAATCAGTGCGCTCTTATACAAAACACGACAAAGTTCTTGCAAAAGAAGTAATTGAAAATGACATTACAATCAATGATATGGAAACACGATTAGAGAAAAAAAGTTTTGAAATGATTGCTTTGCAACAACCGGTGACAACTGATCTACGAACGATCATCACAGTCATGAAAGCAAGTTCAGATTTAGAGCGTATGGCTGACCACGCAGTATCAATCGCCAAGTCAACGATTCGTCTTAAAGGAGAAACAAGAATTCCTGAAATCGAAAAAGAAATCTCTGATATGTCTGATTATGTCAAAAAAATGGTAGATAATGTCTTAGTCGCTTACGTTAAAACAGATGAAAAGGATGCACGTACGATTGCAAATATGGATCATCGTGTCAATGAATCATTCAATCGGATCTACAATGCAACGATCAAAAATATGCAAGCAAATCCCGAAACTGTTATCAGTGGAACGGACTATGTCAACGTAGCAAGTTATTTAGAGCGGATCGGTGATTACGTAACAAATATCTGTGAATGGATCGTGTATCTAGCTACAGGTAAAATCACTGAGTTGAACACAAATCATAACGAAGAGACTAATCAAAAATAAAAATCATTCGCTGATTTTTGTCAAATGCTGATCAGTATTTCTGAGAAATAAGCGCCAACTTCCGAAAAGAGAGATATATTTTTGGAAGTTGGCTTTTTTATTAATATAGAAGACAATTATTCGAGATTTGGCGATGATTAATTGTTTGTTGTTATCCATTTCATAAATTTTAAGGATCGGGTACATTAGATATCCTGTTCCTTCTAAAAACGAATAAATGGTGTTCAAGAAGCTGACCTTCAACACTAAGCTAAAAAATTGTAAAATATGAAAAACTATTTTTCCATTTTCTATCTTACTGCTCAGGTCAAGTCGCTTCTTTCACAACCTAGATAAACGGTGTTCAAGAAGCAACACTTCGGACATAAGTCAAAAAAATAAAAAATGAAAAAGCCATTTTCGATTTTTCTGCCTTATGCCTTAGTACTGACCGCTTCTTTCACAACCTTAGAATAAACGGTGTTCAAGAAGTAGCTCCTTCAGAAATAAGCGTGAACCCCCAAAAATTTGAAGAACAATTTTCGGTTCTTCACGCTTATTTCTCGGAGCTGAGCACTTCTTTCACAACCTTAGAAAGGAAGGCGTATGTACAAAAAAAATCGATTATTGATCAAATGTTTGATTCTTTGTAGTTGTTTTGTGGCCGCATGGGTAATCCAACATGCCACTGAATGGTACGAAGACCCAATCATGCAAGTACAGCAAGTATCGCTAGAAAATGAACAACAAGTAATCAAAGGAGAATTGATGAATACGCAAGCGAAAGGAACAGAACTCACTCTGTTTATTCCGCACCAAGAAAATCAGATCGAACATGCAAAAGCTAAGACGAATCAACTTTATCTCGTACGGAAAATCGGGGATGAATGGCAGATACTCAGCAAAAAAAATGACGGCTGGTTATTCCTTTTTACAAGTTTATTTATCTGTGCGCTCTTGTTCGTAGGCGGAAAAGCAGGCATATTCACTTTGATCAGTGTAGGACTCAATCTCTTGTTATTGATTTTACTTCTTCAGGGTTTCACGCAGATCCAAGGGATATCTTTGGTGATGACGAGTGTCCTTTTTGTCTTTCTAGGAACGGTCATTTGCGTTTTTGCCTTAGATGGTTGGCAACAAGGTGGACGGATAAAAATCGTCGCAACCATGACGAGTGTAGGTGTAGCTTTTCTAATTTGTTTGTTCGCAATGGATTATTTGAACGATCAAGGATTACGTTATGAGGAAATGAGTTACTTGACTCGACCGTATCGTTCCGTTTTTTTAGCTAGTTTATTAGTAGGGATGACAGGTGGGGTATTGGATACAGTTGTCACAGTCACGACAACTTTAGATGAGTTGGTGAATAAAAAACCAAAAATAACGATGAAACGATTGTGGCAGTCTGGTCAAATGGTAGGACAAGATGTAATTGGCTCCATGACGAATATCTTACTATTCGTATACGTCAGTGGGACGATCCCGATGTTACTTGTTTACTTTAACAATGGTTGGCCCTTGAGAGATGCGATTGAGCTACATCTCTCGTTGGAATTGCTACGTGTGATCAGCGGAAGTCTAGGCATTGTCCTTTCGATTCCCATTACACTTTTATGCTATTTAGGCCATTTGAAGTATCGGAGGGCGATTTGATGAATGTACTTTTGCTCTTAGCACTTCTCTTAGTGCTATTGATTTTACTGGTTGGTGGGAAAAATGGGCTCTATACGATCTTAGGTCTGTTCATCAACGTCCTGTTGTTTTTCCTTCTATTACTCCTCTATCATTTTCGGTTGCCAATATTACCAAGTGCCATCGTGATCTTCTTATTGATCACTAGTGTCACATTGTTTTTTGTTAATGGCTATAATCTCAAGATGAAAGCAGCTTTTCTTAGTGTATTGCTTTTTTTAGTGGTTTTCTTAGTGGTGACGCCGTTTCTTTCTGAATTAGCGATCCAAGGGTTTACAAGGATTGAATTAGATGAACTGACAGGGTTCGATTTGCATGTACCCTTGGATTTTTTCGCATTGACGCGAGCAATTTTATTGATCAGTGTGAGTGGAGCCGTATTAGATGCAAGTGTGTCCATCGCTAGTGCGACGTATGAAGTATATCTTACAGATCCATTACAAAGCTATCGGGAATTAGTAAAATCGAGTATACGGATCGGCAGAAAAATTTTAGCTACAACAGTAACGACCTTGGTTTTTGCTTTTATGGGAAATTGTTTAGCCCTGATATTGTGGTTCATTGATCTAGAATTGTCTTTTGGCCAGTTGATCAACGAAAAAACTTTCGTTTTGGAGTATGTAACTGTAGTAGTCACGACAAGCGCAGCGATCCTTGTTTTACCGATAACATCAGTAATTTCTTCAATTTTATTTACTCGACAGAAAAAATCATCCTAAGAATGAGAGAAAGTTACAACTTAAGTCCTATGACTTTTTCTTCAAATCATTGCATAATATGTATGTAAGGAAAAGCTTGCAAACAATTTTTGCTATAAGGAGGCAATTTCCATGAAAGAAAGAGAACGTATTTTAGAATTAGTTAAAAAAGGCATCCTTTCAACTGAAGAAGGTTTAGACCTATTGGAGAGTATGGCAACTGAAAAAGATGAAAAGCAAATCGCAAAAGAGGCAGATCGTGTACATGCTGATCGTAAAGAAAAAGATGAAGCAAGTCGTTTGATCGATGAACTTGAAAATGGCAAAGCTGAACGTGAAGCAGTAGAACCAGATCCAAGACAAAAAGAGCAAGAAGACAAAGAGAATCTAGAAAAAATCTTAGATGAATTGGCGACTGAAGCGAACAAAACTTCTGCTCACTTAGATGAAGTCAACGCAAAAATTTTTGAAAATAAAATTGCACGCAATGAAAAACAGGAAACATTGATGCAATTGAATACAAAAGAAGAGTTGGATCAACTAACAGAAGAAGAATTGACACAACGTCAACAATTGGAGCAAGAAGTCAAAGAACTTGAAGCAGCCGGAGATCTCTTATCTGAAGAGCGGATCAAGCTTGAAGCTGAATTAAAAGATATCCGTAAAAGCCAATGGTCTGAGAAAAAAGACACCTTTGCTGAGAAATTTGACTTGCCAGAGGATTGGAAAGAACAAGCAAATGACACATTGAACCAAGTCGGCGAAAAAATGACTGAAGCTGGGAGTCAACTAGGTAAATTCTTAAAGAAAACCTTCCAAAATGTTTCCGTAACAGTGAATGATAATATGGAATGGAAAGATGTCAGTTTACGAGTACCTGGGATCGCTACAACTAAATTTGAACACGAATTTTACTATAGCGCGCCACAAGCAAGTATTATCGACATCAAAGCGGCTAATGGGAATGTCACCTTGAAAACTTGGGATAGCGAAGACGTAAAAGTCGAAGCGAAAATCAAGCTTTATGGAAAAATGGGTGCAGAGCCTTATGAAGCTTTTGCTGAACGCAGTCAAATCGAAGTCAATGATGAACACATTTCTTTCCAAATCCCGAACAAACGTGTACGTGCCGATTTAGTCTTCTACTTACCAAAACGCACGTATGACCATACAGCAATCAAATTACTCAATGGTAATATTGTAGTTGAAGATTTAGATGTAAAAGATATTTATATGAAATCAACAAACGGTAATATCTTGGTTGAGCAAATGGCTGCAACGATGCTTGAGATTGGTGGTGTCAATGGGAATATCGATGTCCGTAATGGAGATATTTTAGATTCAATCATTGAAACAGTCAACGGTACAGTTACTTTTGGCGCAACACCAGAAAACTTAGCGATTTCATTAGTCAATGGGGATGTTCGTTTGACAGTGAAAGAAGATCGTTTGAAGAAAATCGAAGCAAGCTCAGTCAATGGTAACGTCAAAGTTGCATTGCCAACAACCATCGGTATGGACGGTCATGCAAAAACAAGTCTCGGCAGTATCAATAGCCGCCTGTCTGATTATGAAGTGATCCGTGAAAAGAAAGAGCGCACGAATCAAATGTTAGAATTCCGTCGCGTTTCTGAAAATGAAATGGCGAAAATTGAATTGTCTACTACAACTGGTAGTATCTATTTAAAAGATACAGATAAATAATTTTTTCGCTTCGACCTTCTGAAAGAGGAAGGCGAAGCGAAAATCATACTTATAAGAAACAAACAATAGGTTTATTATTTCAATAAATCTTCCGAAGTAAGATTGTTTTAGCATCTTTCTTCAATTAAAATAGGAGAACAGAGGTGAAAGAAAATGAAAAAAAAGTTGACAAAATCAAATAAAAATATTGTATTGACTGGTACTTTAGCTGGGATTGCTGAATATCTTGGGATTGATCCAACAGTTGTTCGTGTCATTTACGTCTTCTTAAGTTTAGTTGCATTCGGAAGCCCAATTATTTTATACATTCTGTTGGCTTTGCTTGTGCCTTCAGGAAAGAATAATCAACGTCGTTATGGACATGACAACGACTATTATCAAAAAAACAACTACAGAGAACAAACGAATAAACGAAAAGAGGCAGAGAAAATCAACGATGACGAATGGAGTGACTTTTAATGTCTTATCTTCAACGTATTGTTGTTAGTACGCTGACGTTTATCTCTCTGGCAGTTATTTTTCCAAATATGATATTTGTGAATAGTATTTGGACCGCAGTTGTGGCGAGTTTTGTTCTTTCTGTGCTGAATCTATTAGTCAAGCCATTCATTATGTTTTTATCGATCCCCTTTACCTTGTTGACGTTTGGATTATTCACTTTTGTGATCAACGCATTGATTTTACAAATGACCTCCTTCTTTGTCGGAGCAGCTAATTTTAGCTTTTCGTCATTTGGATCAGCTATAATGATTGCAGTGATCATGTCATTCGTAAATATCATCGTTAGCAATCGTAATATGAACAGGAATCGTTAGAAAACAATGCAAAGGACAATAAAGCACAATCAAATAAGTGGAAAGAGGAAGTGGCAATTGTCGCTTCCTCTTCTTATTTCTAAAGAAATGATAGCGATTTCTTGATCGGTGCTTGCCATAAAAAACGAGTGTAATGAAAAGGATATCCCTTGTTTTTTTTATTGGTAGTACTTTTACCGATAGAATGATAAAATAAAAGAGAACAGTTTAATAGAAATGAGGTATACGAATGGCAGAAATGGTAAAAGTTAGCCAATTAGTAGAAAAACTATCATTAGAAATCGTCACTGGTGACGAGCAAAGTTTAAATCGTGTCATCGTAACCGGTGATATCTCCAGACCTGGACTGGAATTGACCGGTTATTTTAATTATTATTCGCATGATCGACTACAGTTATTTGGGAGCAAAGAAATCAGCTTCGCAGAACGGATGATGCCGGAAGAGCGTTTGATGATCATGCGTCGTTTATGCAGTGAAGACATGCCAGCCTTTATCATCTCTAGAGGTTTAGCTGCACCAGAAGAAATGATTCAAGCAGCAAATGAACATGGCATGGCCGTTTTGCGTTCGCCAATCTCAACCTCACGTTTACTTGGTGAGTTATCAAGTTATTTAGATGGACGATTAGCACCTAGGACAAGTGTTCACGGCGTCTTAGTCGATGTCTATGGACTAGGTGTCTTGATCCAAGGAGATAGTGGTATTGGGAAGAGTGAGACAGCGTTAGAACTGATCAAAAGAGGCCATCGATTGATTGCAGATGATCGAGTGGATGTGTATCAACAAGATGAGCTAACTGTTATTGGAGAGCCACCAAAAATCCTTGAACATTTGATTGAGATTCGCGGAATCGGGATCATTGATGTGATGAATCTTTTTGGTGCCAGTGCAGTCAGAGGATCGATGCAAGTCCAATTAGCTGTCTACTTAGAAGCTTGGGCAAAAGAGAAAAAATACGATCGTTTAGGGTCTGAAGATACTTCTGTTGAAATTGCGGAAGTAGGTATCCCCCAAATCAAAATACCTGTGAAAACTGGACGAAATGTCGCGATCATCATTGAAGTTGCTGCGATGAATTTCCGTGCGAAAACGATGGGATTCGATGCAACGAAGACATTTGAAGAAAGATTGAGCCGTTTGATTGAAGAAAATTCAAACGGACAATAGCTAGGAGTGAAAGTATGATTGCACAAATCAATCGGGTCGCTTTTGACCTTTTAGGAGTTCCTATTTACTGGTATGCATTGATCATTGTTTCAGGCATTATCATCGCCATGTGGTTAAGCAGTCGAGAAGCAGTAAGAGTAGGAATGAAAGCAGAAGACGTCACTGACTTTATGTTATGGGGATTACCGCTATCGATCATTGGCGCACGCTTGTATTACATCTTGTTCGATTTACCACAGTATATTGCAAATCCGATCCAAATATTCAATATCCGTTCAGGCGGTCTAGCGATTTATGGTGGTCTGATTGCAGGCGGTATCACATTATATTTTTACACGAAATATCACTTCATTGATGTCTGGACGTTCTTGGACATTGCTGCACCTAGTGTTTTATTAGCACAAGCAATTGGGCGCTGGGGAAATTTCATGAACCATGAAGCATTTGGACCAGATACAACAAGGAGTTTCTTAGAAAATCTATATTTACCGAATTTTATTATTGATAATATGTATATCGATGGGATCTATCGACAGCCAACTTTCCTTTATGAATCAGTATGGAGCCTTATTGGCGTGATCATCCTCTTATTACTACGGAAGAAAACGCATCTTTTGAAAAAAGGGGAAATCGCACTGCTTTACTTGATATGGTATAGTTTTGGTCGTTTCTTCATCGAAGGAATGAGAACGGATAGTCTTTACTTTTTAGATACGATCCGTGTGTCACAGCTTTTATCTGCTGTGCTATTCATTGGAGCAATCGTTCTATTCATCTGGCGTCGGAAAAAAGGCAACTTACCAGATTACGACCGATCTTTAGGGAAAAATCAATTCATTATCTAAAGTCCAAGTCGAAAAAAATGAAAAAATTTGCAGGAGTGGTAAAATGAAATATAGGGTAGCGGTTTTAGGTGCTGGCTCGTGGGGAACAGCATTAGCACAAGTGCTTGCTGAAAATGGTCATGACGTTCGACTCTGGAGTCACCGTGCCTCACAGGTTAATGAAATCAACCAAAAGCATACCAATGAGCATTATTTACCAAAACACCAATTGCCCAAAACGATCATCGCATACTCGGACATGGCGAAGGCTGTTTCGGATGTAGATGCTGTTTTGTTCGTTGTACCGACTAAGGCGATTCGTTCGGTATGTCAAGAACTCGTTGAGGTCTTGCAAACAAAACCAGTGATCATCCATGCAAGTAAAGGCTTAGAACAAGGAACACACAAGCGGATCTCAGAAGTCCTGGCAGAAGAGATCCCAGCAGAAAAGAGACAAGCAATTGCTGTTTTATCGGGTCCAAGTCATGCAGAAGAAGTGGCTCGTCACGATATTACGACGATCACTGCTGCAAGCACGGAAGCAGATGCTGCTAAATTTGTTCAAACACTATTTTTGAATCATTATTTCCGAATCTATACGAATCCTGATGTTATTGGGGTCGAAATGGGTGCCGCTTTAAAAAACATTATCGCAATCGGTGCAGGTGCAATCCATGGCTTAGGTTTTGGGGATAATGCAAAGGCAGCTATCATGACAAGAGGATTAGCAGAAATCAGCCGCTTAGGTGTTGCTATGGGAGCAAATCCGTTGACCTTCATCGGACTGAGCGGTGTCGGTGATTTAATTGTCACTTGTACAAGTATCCACTCGAGAAATTGGCGTACCGGTAATCTGCTTGGACAAGGCCATGAATTAAGCGAAGTCTTGGATAATATGGGCATGGTCGTGGAAGGTGTCCAGACCACACGAGCTGCTAAAGAGTTAGCTGAGACCATGGGGATCGAGATGCCGATCACTCAAACGATTTATGAAGTGCTATATGAGCACAAGAACATAAATGAAGCAGCGACAGAGATCATGTTGCGCGATGGCAAAAAAGAGAATGAATTTCACTAACATTTTTAAGGGAGAGAAAAAAATGAAAGTAAAAAAAGCAGTGATTCCAGCAGCAGGTTTAGGAACAAGATTTTTACCTGCAACAAAAGCGATGGCAAAAGAAATGTTGCCGATCGTTGATAAACCAACGATTCAATTTATCGTAGAAGAAGCGTTAAAATCAGGGATTGAAGATATTTTGATCGTCACAGGGAAAGCAAAACGCCCAATTGAAGATCATTTTGACTCAAATATCGAATTAGAAACGAACTTAGGCGAAAAAGGAAAAACTGAATTACTAAAATTAGTGGAAGAAACAACGGATGTAAACCTTCATTTTATTCGTCAATCGCATCCTAAAGGGTTAGGACACGCTGTGTTGCAAGCAAGAGCATTTATCGGAAATGAACCGTTTGTTGTCATGTTAGGCGATGACATCATGGAAGATGAAATACCATTGACACAACAACTGATCGACGATTATGAGCGTACACATGCTTCAACGATCGCCGTGATGCAAGTACCTCACAAAGATACATCTAAATATGGGATCATCAATCCAGGAGAAGAACTAGAAGACGGCTTATTCAATGTCAAAGATTTTGTTGAAAAGCCTGAACCAAGTAAAGCACCAAGTGATTTAGCAATTATTGGACGCTATTTATTGACACCCGAAATCTTTGATGTCTTAGCAGAGCAAAAACCAGGTGCAGGTAATGAGATCCAATTGACCGATGCAATCGATACATTGAATAAGACACAACGCGTATTCGCACGTAAATTTACGGGTAAACGTTATGATGTCGGCGACAAATTTGGTTTTATGAAAACAAGTATCGAATATGGATTGACACATCCAGAAGTGGGTGGACCATTAAGAGAATACATTCTATCATTAGGCAAGTCTTTAGCAGCAGAGACGCCTTCATCTTTCAATCAATCAACAGAAACTTCTGAACCAACTAACAAAAAGTAAACAAGCGAGATGCTTCAGCTGCTGATCAAAATGTAGGTAGTTGAAGCTTTTTGCTATTTTTTATTTGTTTAAAAAATATGAAAATGCTATCCTTATAGCAAGAAGAGGAGAAGGAGGCTTGATTATGACAGTTGGAGAAATTGCTGGCTTGATTGCAGCAATTGCTTTTGCAATACTTGTGGTCTTTCTAGTACGTGTATTGATACGATTAGCAAAAACGATTGAAAAAGCAGAACAAACAGTAACAGAAGCAAACACAACGATTGAAGTCGTTACCAAAGATGTTGATCTTTTATCGAGACAAGTCGAAGGCTTGTTAGTGAAAAGCAACGAATTGTTGAATGATATCAACGGAAAAGTAGCAACGATCGATCCTTTATTTACAGCTGTCGCTGATTTGAGCGAGAGTGTATCAGAATTGAATTCTTCAAGCAAACACATCGTTACAAAAGTTGGTGGCATCGGTAAAACAACAGCAAAAGCAACTGTTGCCAGCAAAGTCGGTGGGACTGCAGTGAAATTCTTTAAACATAAAAAACCAACAACAGATACGACAGGAGGAAAATAATCATGGCAAAAAAAGGTGGATTTTTACTAGGTGCAGTGATTGGTGGTACAGCCGCAGCAGTGGCAGCATTGCTACTTGCACCAAAATCTGGTAAAGAATTACGTGATGAATTAGCAGCACAAGCGGATGATTTTCTAGATATGGCTTCTGATTATACAGAGATGGCAAAAGAAAAATCAACTGAATTGACAAGTATCGCAAAAGACAAAGCGCATGATCTTTCACAACAAGCAGGCGATTTAGCTGGTAATGTCAAACAAACAGTCTCAGACGCAACAGCCGACGCAGGAGATGAATCAGAAGATATTTTAGTGACATTGAAAGAGCAATCAGCTGATTTATCTGATCGTTTCAAAAAATCAGCTGCTGATTTAGGCGACACAGCAGCTGCTGCGAAAGAAGACATCATGATCGACATCAAAGATACAGCAGACCAAGCAGGTAGTACTGTAAAAGAAGGCATTGACGAAGCTAAACCAGTAGCTGAAGATGCAAAAATCTTGTCTGAGATGGCAAAAGAAGATGCAGCTACTGCGAAAGAAGATTTAAAAGATACATTTAAATAAGCAACACTAAAAAGTGAGCAAGAAAAGGCACGATCAGGAAACAACCTGATTCGTGTCCTTTTTTCTCTAATCTTACGTGGAGAGGATATTGTAAATGATTGAGATCAAGAAAAGCGATTCCGAAGAAACAGAAAAGAAAATCATTGGTCTGCTGAACGAACAATATATGCAATCATTTTCTACAAATGAACACTTAACAACTCAAACCATTTCAATCAGTGCATCTAAGGATGAGAAGTGGATCGGTGGCGCAGTAGCATCTTTATTTGGTAATACCTTGCATCTATCATTGCTCGCCGTAGATCAATCGTACCGTCACGAAGGCATCGGATCGCGATTAATAGAAGCGGTTCAACAAACAGCATTGGAAAACCAGTGTTTGTATATGACCGTCAATACGCAAGATTATCAAGCTCGAGAGTTCTACGAAAGGCATGGCTTTGAGGTGTTTGCTTCGGTGGAAAATATGCCTTTTGTTGGCACAACGAAATTCTATTTAAAGCAACAAATAGCAAATGAATAGGTATCGACAACTAACGGATATCAGAAAAAGCAACTAAAAAATAAGCGATAACCCGAAAATAGTTTCTACTTTGGGGTTATCGCTTATTTACAGGTCAAAACGCTTCTTTCACAACCTATGATAAACGGTGTTCAAGAAGCAACATTTCAATAATAAGTCAAAAAAACCAAAATGAAAAAAGCCATTTTGGTTTTTTTGCCCTTATTACTCAGTGTTGAGCGCTTCTTTCACAACCTCGATAAACGGTGTTCGAAAGCCAGCTCCTTCAATATTAAGTCAAAACTTGAAAAAATGTTAGAAGCTATTTTCTCAAGTTCTGTCTTAATACTCGGAGCAGAACGGCTTTCTCACAACCTCGATGAACGGTGTTCAAGAAGCTGACCTTCAACATTAAGCTGAGAAATCAAAAAATATGGAAAGCTATTTTCTGATTTCCCCTCTTACTGCTCAGGTCAAAACGCTTCTTTCACAACCTTACTCCACCACTAATAATTCTTTTGGTGTTGTTGTAAATGGGATGCAACCGTCACTTGTGACATAGACGCAATCTTCGATTCTTACGCCTACTTGATCAGGGATATAAATACCTGGTTCTAATGAGAAGCACATGCCTTCTTCGATCACTAGATCATTGCCTGCCACTAGTGAGGGATATTCATGAACAGTTGTACCAATACCATGACCTAGACGATGATTGAAGTATTCGCCGTAGCCGTAGCTTTCAATGACGTTACGTGCGACTTGATCAAGTTCAGCGGCTGTGACGCCTGGACGAACAGCTTCTTGAGCTGCTAATTGGGCTTCAAGCGTGATTTGGTAGATTTTCTCTTGAAATTCTGTCGGTTTTTGGAAGGCAACTGTTCGTGTCGCATCACTACAATAGCCATCCCATACGACGCCTAGATCGAACAAGACAAGTTCATTTGGTTGGATCGTAGTACCTCCAGGTGTTCCATGAGGGCTTGCTGCATTTGTCCCCGCTAAAACTAGCGTGTCAAAAGACATTTGAGATACCCCTTGTTTTTTTAGTTGATATTCGATTTCAGCAATAATCGCTTGTTCCGTTACGCCTTCTTTGATGGAGCGAAAACCAATTTCAAAAGCTACATCTGCCCATTTTCCTGCCGCAATCAATTGCTCTTTTTCTTTTGTTGTTTTGATCAATTGCAGACGTTGGATGACCGGAGTCAGGTCAGCAAATCGGACACTGCTTGTCATTTGTTGCGATAACGCGTCAAAGCGATCAACCGTCAATGCATTTTTTTCGATCCCGATCGTTTTTATTTGTGGATAACGGGTGCGGATCTCTTGCCCGATCAATAGCCAAGGATCTTCACTATCAAGATAACCTCGGACATCATAGGCCCAAGGACTATTTTGTGCATCTTCTACTTCTAACGCAGGTGTAAACAAGAAAGGATCTTGGTCAAGTGGAAGAAATAGAGCTAGTACACGTTCATGGGGTTCACTTTTATAACCAGCAAAATAGGCGATATGACCTGGATCACTGATATAAGCAAGGTCGATTTCTTTTTGAGCCATCCATTGGCGTAATTCATTGATTTTTTCAAGATTCATTTGGACATCCTTCTTTCACATTTATGGCATGTTTCGATAATTCATTGTACCACTCTTGTAAAAAAAGACCAATTGACTAAAAGTGAAAAAGGTGATTTTTTTCATGAAAACGCTAGTAAAACGGTTGCAATTTCTGTCAATCTTTGATATCCTGTTTTAGAAATGTAAATCGTATTTTCAGAAAAGATATAAAAACAGAATAGGAGAACAACGATGGAAAAACAAACTATCACTATTTATGACGTAGCGAGAGAGGCAAATGTTTCGATGGCTACTGTTTCACGTGTTGTCAATGGGAATCCAAATGTAAAACCAGCTACAAGAAAAAAAGTATTGGAAGTCATTGACCGCTTAGATTATCGCCCAAATGCTGTAGCTCGTGGTCTTGCAAGTAAAAAAACAACGACGGTTGGGGTCATCATCCCAGATGTCAGCAATATGTTCTTTGCTTCATTAGCACGTGGGATCGATGATGTGGCAACGATGTACAAATATAATATCATTTTGGCAAATTCAGACGGAAATGACCAAAAAGAAGTCAACGTACTGAACAATCTTTTAGCCAAACAAGTTGACGGTGTGATTTTCATGGGGCATCATATCACAGATGAAATCCGTGGCGAATTCTCACGTTCAAAAACTCCAGTTGTTTTAGCTGGTTCGATCGATCCAGACGAACAAGTAGGAAGTGTCAATATCGACTATACTTCAGCGACAAAAGATGCAGTAACTAAATTAGCTAAAAACGGCAATAAAAAAATTGCCTTTGTAAGTGGTGCATTGATTGACCCGATCAATGGCCAAAACCGTTTGAAAGGCTACAAAGAAGCGTTGAAAGAAAACGGACTGACTTATAGTGAAGGTTTGATCTTTGAATCAAGCTATAATTTTAGAGATGGCTTGTCATTAGTAGAGCGTATCCACAATAGTGGAGCAACTGCTGTTTATGTAACGGATGATGAACTAGCAATCGGTATTTTAGATGGCTTGATTGACCGTGGTGTCAAAGTACCAGAAGAATTTGAGATCATCACAAGCAACAATTCTTTATTGACTGAAGTTGCTCGCCCACGCTTGACAAGTATTACGCAACCATTATATGACTTAGGTGCGGTATCAATGCGTCTATTGACAAAAATGATGAACAAAGAAGAAGTAGAAGAAAAAACAATCATCTTACCATATGGAATTGAAGAAAAAGGTTCAACGAAATAAATCGATTGAGATAAACATCAAGCGATTGATCAAATAAAACGATAATTAAAAGTAGCTGAAATGACAAAGAATAGTCGTTTCAGCTACTTTTTTATGGAAATAACAGGGGCAAAGCTTCACCAAAGATAAGTAAAAACGAATAAAAAATGAGCCGGATCTTGATATCATTTATCAAGATCTGACTCATTTTTTTTTGAGAAAGAGTAGTGGACTCAAATTGTTTTTTTAATCGTCGTCTTTGTCATCCTCTTTGTTCTGTGGATTTTCACGTTCGAATGTTCCGACAGTATTCCAGTAATCTTTGTAATTTTCATCTGTTCCACCTACACCAAATTTGAAGGTGCTTTTCTCAGGACCATTTTTTGCCCAAAGTGACTCGACAGTTTTGCTAGGTGTATTGATCGATCTTCGGTCAACGGTCACTTTTCCAGGTAATTGTCCTGTGAAGGCAGAAACGTCTTCTTTCTTCACATCAGAAGCAAGTGTGAATTTCTGATCGGTACCAAAAATCGTTGGGTTTACTTGATACACTTGATTGATTAAATTCGCTAAATATTTGGATGAACGCAATCTTGCTTGGGCATCCATTCCGGTATTATCATCGTGTCCTGCCCAACTACTGATCGTGACAGAGGGTGTGGAGACAACTAACCATGAATCTCGGTAATCATTCGTTGAACCAGTTTTACCGATCCAGTCCGCTTGACCTAAGCTGCCATTGAGACTAGTGATATCATCTTTGAATGGTGTGGTGATCTTTTCATTGATAACGCTACGCAACATATCATTGACGATCGAAGCTGCGGCTTCGGAAAAGACGCGCACTGGTTTAACTTCGTGTTGATAAATGACATTCCCCTCGTTGTCAGTGATTGCATCAATGATATACGCTTGCTGGAATTCGCCATTATTTGCTAATGCCTGGAAGCCATTGGTTTGTTGAAGAGTGGTGACATCGACTGTTCCCAGTGGTGCCGATTCAACGCCCCAGTTGGCATTTGCGGGATAGTTCATTTTTGATAGATACGTTTCGTAGGCGTATTGTTTTGAGCCGCCATTGTTCAAAACATCTTGATATAAATGGTAAGCTGGGATATTGTTCGACCATTCCAATGATTCACGAACCGTTTGGAAGGTATTTGATCCTTTATTCGTCGCATTGACGATGTCTTCTCCCGAATTTGAGCCTTCTTGCCAAGTAGTTGCATAGTCAGAAACACGTGATTCTGAACCAACTAAGCCCATATCGATCGCTGGACCATAAACCAACATCGGCTTGATCGATGACCCGGCTTGTCTTTGAGTATCAAAGGCATGATTATTTTGGTTCAGCGCATAATTACGACCACCGACAAATCCATAAACTCGACCGGTTTTATTATCCATCAGAACGTTACCAGTCTCAACAGGTGTGCCTTTTCCGTCATCAAGTAAGTAACCATAATTGGCAACACCTGCTTGCATCGCATCATAGATGCCTTTATCGATCGTTGAATGAATCGTGTACCCTTGATTTTGGATCGTTTGTTCTGCACGTTGATAGTAGGCATTGTAGACGTCTGTATCGGATAGATCTGCGTTATCTTTTTCTCCCAATTGTCTAGCAATGATATCGGTCGCGGCATTCATGACCGTGTAATATAAGAAGTCACGGTCAGTTTGTTCTGCCACTTGTTGACCTAAGAAATCTTTTGTTAAGTCATAGGCTTTTGCTTCTTCATATTGTTCTTTTGTGATTTGGTGTTCACGGTACATGCTAAATAGCACGATGTCTTTTCTTTCTAAGCCGGCAGTAAGGTCTTCTTTCAATGCACCTGTATTGGTATAAGGGCTATAAGTGATCGGACTTTGTGGTAAACCTGCGATAAATGCCGCTTGTGGTAAGGATAAATCGCTCGCATTGACTCCGAAGATCCCTTGCGCAGCTTCTTGGACACCGGCAATATTTTGGCCTTTATTGTTTCTTCCGAAAGGTGAAACATTCAAATAAGTGGAGATGATTTCGTCTTTTGTAAAATGTTTCTCGACTTGAGCAGCCAATAAGATCTCATTTGCTTTACGTTTAAAGGTTGTTTCATCGGTCAAAATCTGTTGCTTGACTAACTGCTGGGTCAGTGTTGATCCTCCAGATGAGCCGATCCCGGTTGCTTCAGAGAAAAGTGCTCGGATCACCGCTTTAGGAACATAGCCTTTATGTTCTTCAAAATATTCATCCTCTGTGCTGATGATCGCAGATTTTAAATAAGGCGACATTTGATCTGAAGGGACGGTTGTCCGCATCAAATCAGTTTGGATCGTCGAGATCTCTGTATTATCGGCATAAACAAGTTTTGATGTTTCGGTTATATTGCCTAACTCAGATTGTAACTCAGATTTGGAAGGTAGCTTTGTATCTTCAACTAGATACGCAAAATAGCCGGCACCGACTCCCACACCTAATGCAGCGAATAGAATGATAAGAACCATGATAAAAACGGTTAATGATTGAAAAACGCGAAAAATGACCTTAGGAACAAACCACTTTTCTTTTGTTCGTCGTGCTTGTTTTCTTCGTGTATTATTACGTGGCAAAGGTTTCACCTCAACTAATGGTTTTATTTCGCTAATTATAGCAAATAATAGAACAAAAAAACAGACATGGCTTTTTTTGTGTCTTATTTGACCTTTGGTTTTGAGAAAACATTAAAAATTCTTCTAGTTATTTTGTATCTGCTCGGATCATTGGACAGATTTCAAACTTTTCTTTCAAATCCGTTTCAGTTAAGATAAAAGGAGAGTGAACAAATCCATTCACTGAGTGACTAGCCGAGAGGGCTTTATAGGAGGAGTAAGATGTTATTAGGTTCACATGTCAGTATGAGCGGTAAAAAGATGTTACTAGGTGCAGCAGAAGAAGCAGCCAGCTATGGTGCTTCTACTTTTATGATCTATACGGGCGCACCACAAAATACCCGTAGAAAACCAATTGAAGAAATGAATATTGAAGCTGGAAAACAATATATGGAAGAAAATGGATTGAAGAATATAGTGGTCCATGCACCGTATATCATTAATTTAGGAAATACAACGAAACCAGAGATGTTTCCTTTTGCTGTACAGTTTTTAAGAGAAGAAATCGTTCGAGCGGAAGCATTAGGAGCAACTCAGATCACATTGCATCCAGGCGCACATGTCGGTGCTGGAGCAGAGGCAGGGATTGCAAGGATCATTGAAGGGCTAAATGAAGTCTTGACGAAAGAACAGACCGCACAAATCGCCTTAGAGACAATGGCAGGAAAAGGTACAGAGATCGGCAGAACGTTCGAAGAGTTGGCACAGATCATTGATGGAGTGACATTGAATGAAAAGCTATCAGTCACCTTTGACACGTGCCACACGAATGATGCCGGCTATGATGTAGCGAATGATTTTTATGGCGTCATTGAAACGTTTGATAAAGTGATTGGTTTAGATCGCTTAAAAGTACTACACATCAATGATTCAAAAAATCCACAAGGTTCACATAAAGACCGCCACGCCAATATCGGCTTTGGTACGATCGGTTTTGATGCATTGAATAAAATTGTCCATGAACCAATGTTCAAAGATGTTTCAAAGATTCTTGAAACACCATATGTCGGAAAAGATAAAAAATTAGCTTATGCCCCTTATGGGAAAGAAATCGCGATGTTCAAAGCTGAAACCTTCAACCCAGAAGTATTCCCAGAATTATTAGCAGATGTAGAAGGCTAAGTAAGTCATATTCTTTATTAAATAAATTGATTTTTAGGATCGAATGACATGAGGTCGGGACAGAAGTGTTCAGCCTCGAGAAATAAGGCACCATCCACGAAAATTGTTCTTGAAATTTTTGTGGATGG